>AYEL01078521.1:0-11703 GCA_000484575.1 Olivierus martensii
TTTAAAGAAAGTTGTATTTTCGGAATTCTAAATAGTATTTCTAAGTTTCTCCTACGTTTACAACATGCTTCTACTATTTTGTCTAAACTACGACAGAAAAAAAGAGTTAATTAAGAAGAAAAACATTAAAATTATAAATCATTACTTTTCTTAAGATTCGTATAATCTATCTGACTTGAAACACAAAAGAAATTAATAAAATAAGAGCTTTTTATTATTCATAGCATTAAATGCGCAGAATCTAAAAGTCTTGAACCGAAAATTTTTCTTGGTCTGCGCACCGCCATCTTAGCTATTGAATCGCTATAGTACTTTATGCCTCTAAAGTATTTTAAGGGACAATGGTTAACTTAAAGTACTTTAACTCTTAACGTACTTTACTATTTCGTGTCTGGAAAGCATTATTCGGTTAAATTCGACCTTAAAGTACTTTAAGCGGTTTAGTCTGTAACAGGTATAAGACTGTTATCTTGCCTTTAACTCGAAGAAGACAGTTGGTAGGGTTAAATGAGCCGATCTTCTTCGGTAAAAGGTTGCAGTTTTCTACCCAGGTCAAATACCTTGGCGTTATGCTTGACAAAGGTTTGACTTGGAAGCCACACGTTGAGTTGTTGTGGGAAAAGCCTATACGGCTCTTTGCTCTTGCAGGGGTATTATAGGTATAAGACTGTTATCTTGCCTTTTACTCGAAGAAGACAGTTGGTAGGGTTAAATGAGCCGACCTTCTTCGGTAAAAGGTTGCAGTTTTCTACCCAGGTCAAATACCTTGGCGTTTTGTTTGACAAAGGTTTGACTTGGAAACCACACGTTGAGTTGTTGTGGGAAAAGCCTATACGGCTCTTTGCTATTGCAGGGGTATTTTGGATAAGACTTGGGGCCAGGGCTGTTGTTTTGGATTTATACCATGGTTGTGAGACCCACTCTCACTTATGCTGCCATTGTCTGGTGGCGAAGAGTCATACTTAAGACTTGTCAGGCCGAACTTTGGAAGATTCAAAGGCTGATTGTGAGACCCACTCTTACTTATGGTGCCATTGCCTGGTGGCGAAGAGTCATACTTAAGACTTGTCAGGCCGAACTTTGGAAGATTCAAAGGCTGGCTTGTTACGGCATTACTGGGGCTATGAAGACTGCTCCTACTGCCGATCTTGAGGTTCTCTTGTGCATTCCTCCTCTGCATTTGTTTGTTGAGGCGACTGTCAGGGAGGGCTATTATAAGCTTCAGTCTTCGGGGCGAAGGATTTCTTGGACCCATAAGGTGGAAATTTTGAGTGGGACAGGATACACTATAACATTCTTGGGATGGTTAAGGATTCCGGCCCTTCACTGCCGTTTTTCCTACATTGGAAGGCTGGGGAGAAGGATTTGGGCACAGTATCAAGGTTGGTTTGGTCTGGTTTACGGACGGTTCTAAAACCACTATTACTGGTGTTCGGACGGGGGTTTACTGCGAAGGGACCCGGATGCTTTATTCCTTTTCCCTTGGGCGGTTTGCCACTGTCTTTCAGACAGAAATTTTTGCTATTTCTGCATGTGATAGAATTAATCTTGATAGGGGTTATGCTGGTAAGCATATTTTTATTCTATCTGACAGTCAGGCTGCTCTTAAAGCACTTGATAATTCCTGATTTGTTTCGAAACTAGTCTGGGAATGCCGTCTTTTCATTGAATGAACTGGCCAGCAAGAACAGGGTGCAACTGGTTTGGGTGCCGGGGCACAAGGGGATTGAGGGCAATGAGGTTGCTGATAGGCTTGCCAGGGAAGGGGCTTCTCACCCCTTGTTTGGACCTGAGCCTGTCCTGTGCATTGGTTCGGATGTCTTTGGGCGGGTTGTCAAGGACTCTTCTCACCCCTTGTTTGGACCTGAGCCTGTCCTGGGCATTGGTTCGGATGTCTTTGGGCGGGTTGTCAAGGACTGGCTGGCGGCCCAGCATCACGCTTTCTGGAGGTCTATCTCTGGTCTTAGGCAGGCAAAGGCTCTCATTTTGGGTTGCTCTGTTCAGCGAACTAAAGACTTGCTTTCTCTGAATAAATATGAAGTTAGGATGGTTACAGGGCTTCTTACAGGGCACTGTCATCTTAGAAGACATATTCACTTGATTGGGCTTGCCTATGTGTAGAAGATGTCAGTATGAGGAGAAACTCCTCTTCACATTTTGTGTGAATGTGTGGCCCTTTTGTGGCTTAGGTGTGATCTCTTGGGGATGTATTTTCCTGTTCCTGAGGATCTTGCCCATGTCCCATTGAGGAAAATACTGTCGTTTGTTCTTAAGACAGGAGTTCTTCTGGGATGATTTGATTGGGGGTGCACAATAGACCACTGTTGGTCACGGTGCTTGGGCTGGGTAGACTCCCCCCTATTCTACTACTACTACTACTTCATCTCTACAAACGGAACAAAAATGAAACCAATCAACATGATCATTTGAAGTGCAGATCAGTGTCCTAACTCCATAATTTAAGTCATTATATTTTATTTTTCTTAGATTAATAGTGATGTTTTATTTATCATTAAAACTAATCAATCAAAAATAACATTGTGTGTTATATGATGATATAAATTTCATGCTGTGTATAAACTGATTATTAAGAATGCATCTCAGAAAATATAATATTTTCTTCATACAGTGATTTTATTTCTATTTTAAACAAATTAATTTTATAAATATCAATCACTGTTTAAAATTGTATTTTATAATACATGAAAAATTGAAATGTTTCAGCAGAAAGTGCAATGTTTAATTGTGTTAGAATCTTTAATAATATGGCAGACTTCCAGTAATGAGCACTGTCATATAAATTAGCTATTATTATTAGCCTACATTCTAAAGGAAATGAAGGCTTATAAGATTGAGTTCATGTCTGTAATTATGTCTCTGTCTGCCCTACTAATACCTTTTGAAATAAGCAATTTTCATGAAATATGGTAGTGATATTCAGTCATTAAAATCTTGATATTGTATTCTTTAATCCTACAAGCTTGTTTAATCCTAGAGAATAAAATTTTATTTTTATCATAATTTTAGTTTATATTATTACCTGTGACATAAAATTGACATTCAAGTTACAATGCGTATTTCAACTGCAACATTTTGTAAAAATATATGGATTTCATAATTAATCTGAACTATTATAAGCAATTAAGAAATATGAATATAAAAAGATGATTAAAAAATTCAGATATTTTGTACTAGTTGTAATGAGTTTTTTCCAAATTGCAAAATACAACTATATTGCCCAGAACAGAAATCTGATGTTATAATTGGACAAGACCATTTAAGATTGATTTTCTCCCAGGTATAATGGAATTTGTCAACCTCGAGAAAATAGATGCGGCTCTCAAGTATTTGAGATTCTCCTATATGGCTCGTAGTGACAAGATTTGAATCTGTTTGATTTTATTTTTATTTGATTATTTTCATTGGGTTCTACTAATATATTGTTATTTTACTAATATATTGTTATTGTTATTATTATTATTATTTTCATGTATCGCAAATTGGTTTCTCTGTCTTATTTAATTACTAATCAGTGTTTGCTTTTTGCAATGTTTGATTATGTGTATTGGATTTAAATAAATAAGTAAATAAATAAACTGGTGTCCCAATTAAGTGGAATCCACTGTATTTTTCTTCTAAACTAGTGTTTTGTTGGTCCTAATTAAACCAAATTTATATGTATTTATATGCAAAGTTGTACCCTAATTTATGCGAATTCGACTTACGCGATTTTCGTCGGACCCACCTATCGCGTACCTTCGGTGTATTACTGTACTTAGAATATTCATAAATGCTATATAATACTAAACGATCTCTTAAAATTTGAATGTTCTCCAAATTTTGTTTCTCAAGATATCTTATAGATCAGGGCTCCTCAAACTTCTTGGAATCGCGGCCCTTACTGAATCCTTTATATTTCATTGACTTCCTAACCCTTTTATAAAAATACCACCTTTAGAATATATTATTGTTATTTGAATTTAATCGTAATGAAGAGACCGTGCTTCTTAATTTATATCGAATAATTTTGGAAACATTATTGAAATGAAGAAAAAAAAGTCAGTAAATATATTAATAATAATGACAATATTTCAATAAATTTGTTACTTTTGAACTAATTATATGACCATGGTGGCCAAATTCTGGCTCGCGAGCCACATATGGCTCTTTGGTACCTTCAAAGTAGTTCCATACCATGAAAGTCAATAGTTAATATGGAGCAAATACCTACTTAATTTTAAAAATAATATGTAATTTTTTCATTTATTGTAAGAAGTATTATGCATCGATACGAAATAAATGCATGTGAAATATATGATAAATAATTTTTGAAACCATTGTTAAAATTACTCGAGAAAATAGATGCGGCTCTCAAGTATTTGAGATTCTCCTATATGGCTCGTAGTGACAAGCTTGGTTACCCTGCTATATATCATTTAAAACTAAATACTTGAAATATTTTAAACTTGTTTTAATTTACAAGCTTGGCTACCCTGCTATATATCATTTAAAACTAAATACTTGAAATATTTTAAACTTGTTTTAATTTAAAATTTTATTTTTAAAGCTTCCTTTGTTTTTTCTCCATTTTTTTCTGGGCTTTTTTTTTAAATTTATTTCAGAGTTTTCTGAATTCCTCTAAAAATAATACATATCAAAAATAAATTAACATATTCCCAATAGTATAGCAATATAATAGAAAAAAAAATGCAATAGCAAAGTTTCGGAGAAATATACTAGATTAGAAATAAATTAAAAAATTATAAATTATTTAAATATTTATAAAATAATAATTTTTGCGTCTTTCAAAACTGATCAAATTTTCGCAATATATGCCATAGATATTTTATTGATAGTAATAAAATCATCGCTATTTCTTTTATTTCTGGAAATATTTAAATTGAAATATATCCATATGAATTAAAAAATTTAATGATGAACATTTAATAATGACTTCTGGGAGTCGATATTGATCACTTTAGAGACTCCTGTTATAGATAATCAGCAATCGAACAAAATAAATGCATATCCAACTTTTTATATTAAATAACTTAAAAATATGACGATTAGTTGATCAAATTAATATCTATTAACATTTTTCTTAAATCTTTGATCAGTTAAATTGCGGATTTACTAAACAGTATTTATTTCATTTGAAATGATTCGGTAGTAAAATTTTTCTATTTTATGTAATTTTCGATTGCCATAGAATATTATTAGCTAAAAATCAGTATCGTCATTTGAAAATTATCAGAATAATATAAAGGAACTGATTCATTTTTTATGATAATTTGATGATAATTAAAATTCATCACGATTAATAAAAGAACTAATTTTATATCAATAGGTTATAAAATATTAATTTGTAATGAATATTAAATTCGTCTTCTAATAACAGATTTTTTTTTATAGGAACATTTACAGTTTTGTCCGTACGTCAAAGTTCCTTGTCCACAAGAATGCGGTATTACCATCATGCGTACTGACATTTCTCAACATTTAAATCATTTTCATTCTGAACCTCAAGGATATTCGAATACACCGTTACTTCCTTCATGCCCTCCTCCACCATATCCCAATTTCTGTCCACAAGAATGCGGTATTACCATCATGCGTACTGACATTCCTCAACATTTAAATCATTTTCATTCTGAACATCAAGGACATTCGAATACACCGTTACTTCCTTCATGCCCTCCTCCACCATATCCCAATTTTTAAATATTTTATCCGGGATAAGATAAGAAAAAAAGAAATAAAACACTATACATAGTATTTGGTTTCATTTATTAATCGTTATATACATTCATTCATTACCATTGTGTCATTCATTATTTATCTAGTCAATCATTTCATATTTTCAAAGTATTTTAGATTTATAAATGTCACGAAAAATTTTTAAAATATCAAGTAATTTAAAACATAAACAATAATATAAATTACATTATTTAATAAATCTGATTGTATAATGAATAGGTTATAAACATAATCATAAAGACATAAAGTTGAAGAAATATATCATCATCGATTTCTGTCCACTTTTCAGAAAACTGAAAAAAATATTAACAAATAAATTTATTTGCATTTAAAATATATAAAGTACAGTTCTTAACTTATTAAAAAAACAATCAATTTTCATGGATTACTATTATTGAAGAAAAATATGAAGTGAGATTTTACATCTGCAAAAATAAATGAAATTTATAACTTATACAAATATAATTAAATTAAATAGTAAATAATTAAATTAATAAAATTATTTGAATAATTTTAAGAATTAAATCAGTTGTTCTCAACCTTTCTTTTTGTTGAAGAACATATTTTAATATAAATTTTGGCGGCGTATCATTATAATGGCATCATCTGCTGTTATATCATCATGACGTCGTTTGATGTAATGGAATTCATTTTTGAACGGAATGGAATTTTTAAGATGGAACAGTATCTTTATCACACAAACATTTCACATTAGCTACTGTACTCAAGTAAGTCCGGGTACAATAGTTAGTATTAAATATTAAATTTAACATCTAAGTGTAAACAAATTACTGAACTATAATGGCTAATGATCTTAATTATCAACATAATCTTTCTCCTCATTCTGGCATGGCCTTTTGTTTTATTATATCATTTTCTCATTCATAAATTTCTTCTATGAAATATTGTTTGACATTTCCCACATTGTCGTTATTACTCTTGTTTTACTGTTCATTTACATTTTTTCCATTACATAATTATAAATTGGTTTATTTATTAATTGCCTAATAAATATTGTTAAGAAATTTTTCTCGAAATTCATGAAAAATACTGTAGAAAAGTAAAAAAAAACATATACAAGTAATTTTCAGTTTTCCCCGTATTACCCAAGGCTTTCGAGAAAAATGACTGGTCCTCTATATTAACATTTTGCAATTTTTGGCTGATAATATAAAATCTGTACAAAAATGAACTCCAAAATACAACGATGAAAGCTGTATCAAGTCAATTGAGTTTTCTTTAATTCATCATGTTTGGCAATCTTCTCAATAGCAATAATAAAAACATACGGTTAAAACTCCTGACTTACTTGTGACGAGTCATTCACTACAGTACTCTAGAAACCAAATAAGCAAAATTAATTATTTTTAAGTTTAATAAATTAATAAAAGTTAATATCGAACTCACAACTGGTGATTCTCCCTCTTCAAAATTCTGGAAGAGAAAGTTTAATGAAATTAATTCGTTTGAATTGATAACAGTTATTGGATTAATGAATTAAGAAATTATCTACAGTTTTCAATGACTCCTCTTCCGGACTCTAAAACAATTACATATATTATTTAAATTCATAATTCTTTGGATTAATAAACGAATACAATCTAAATGTTTTAATTACTTGTGGTGAGGCATTCACTTTAGTACTCTAGAAACCAAATAAGCAAAATTAATTATTTTTAGGATTAATAAATTAATAAAAGTTAATATCGAACTCACATCTGGTGAGTCACCAGATGTACCAGATGACTCGGTCTCTTCTAAATTCTGGAAGAGAAAGATTAATGAAATTAATTCGTTTGAATTGATAACAGTTATTGGATTAATGAACTAAGAAATTATCTTACAGTTTGCGATGTCTTCTCTTCCGAACTCTAAAACAAATACATATATCATTTAAATTCATAATTCTTTGGATTAATAAACGAATACAATCTAAATGTTGTACTTACTTGTGGTGAGACATTCACTTTAGTACTCTAGAAACCAAGTTAGCAAAATTAATTATTTTTAGGTTTAATAAATTAATAAAAGTTAATATCAAACTCACATCTGGTGAGTCACCAGATGTAAAAGATGACTCGGTCTCTTCTAAATTCTGGAAGCGAAAGATTAATGAAATTAATTTGTTTGAATTGATAACAGTTATTGGATTAATTAATTAAGAAATTATCTTACAGTTTGCGATGACTTCTCTTCCGAACTCTAAAACAAATACATATATCATTTAAATTCATAATTCTTTGGATTAATAAACGAATACAATCTAAATGTTTTACTTACTTGTGGTGAGGCATTCACTTTAGTACTCTAGAAACCAAATAAGCAAAATTAATTATTTTTAGGATTAATAAATTAATAAAAGTTAATATCGAACTCACATCTGGTGAGTCACCAGATGTACCAGATGACTCGGTCTCTTCTAAATTCTGGAAGAGAAAGATTAATGAAATTAATTCGTTTGAATTGATAACAGTTATTGGATTAATGAACTAAGAAATTATCTTACAGTTTGCGATGTCTTCTCTTCCGAACTCTAAAACAAATACATATATCATTTAAATTCATAATTCTTTGGATTAATAAACGAATACAATCTGAATGTTTTACTTACTTGTGGTGAGGCATTCACTTTAGTACTCTAGAAACCAAATAAGCAAAATTAATTATTTTCAGGATTAATAAATTAATAAAAGTTAATACCGAACTCACATCTGGTGAGTCACCAGATGTACCAGATGACTCGGCCTCTTCTAAATTCTGGAAGAGAAAGATTAATGAAATTAATTCGTTTGAATTGATAACAGTTATTGGATTAATGAACTAAGAAATTATCTTACAGTTTGCGATGTCTTCTCTTCCGAACTCTAAAACAAATACATATATCATTTAAATTCATAATTCTTTGGATTAATAAACGAATACAATCTAAATGTTTTACTTACTTGTGGTGAGGCATTCACTTTAGTACTCTAGAAACCAAATAAGCAAAATTAATTATTTTTAGGATTAATAAATTAATAAAAGTTAATATCGAACTCACATCTGGTGAGTCATCAGATGTACCAGATGACTCGGTCTCTTCTAAATTCTGGAAGAGAAAGATTAATGAAATTAATTTGTTTGAATTGATAACAGTTATTGGATTAATGAATTAAGAAATTATCTTACAGTTTGCGATGACTTCTCTTCCGAACTCTAAAACAAATACATATATTATTTAAATTCATAATTCTTTGGATTAATAAACGAATACAATCTAAATGTTTTACTTACTTGTGGTGAGGCATTCACTTTAGTACTCTAGAAACCAAATAAGCAAAATTAATTATTTTCAGGATTAATAAATTAATAAAAGTTAATACCGAACTCACATCTGGTGAGTCACCAGATGTACCAGATGACTCGGCCTCTTCTAAATTCTGGAAGAGAAAGATTAATGAAATTAATTCGTTTGAATTGATAACAGTTATTGGATTAATGAACTAAGAAATTATCTTACAGTTTGCGATGACTTCTCTTCCGAACTCTAAAACAAATACATATAACATTTAAATTCATAATTCTTTGGATTAATAAACGAATTCAATCTAAATGTTTTACTTACTTGTGGTGAGGCATTCACTTTAGTACTCTAGAAACCAAATAAGCAAAATTAATTATTTTTAGGATTAATAAATTAATAAAAGTTAATATCGAACTCACATCTGGTGAGTCACCAGATGTACCAGATGACTCGGTCTCTTTAAAATTCTGGAAGAGAAAGATTGATGAAATTAATTCGTTTGAATTGATAACAGTTATTGGATTAATGTATTAAGAAATAATCTTACAGTTTTCAATGACTCCTCTTCCGGTCTCTAAAACAAATACATATATCATTTAAATTCATAATTCTTTGGATTAATAAACGAATACAATTTAATATTTTACTTACTTGTGGTGAGACATTCACTTTAGTACTCTAGAAACCAAGTAAGCGTAATTAATTATTTTTAGGTTTAATAAATTAATAAAAAATAATATCCAACTCACATCTGGTGAGTCACCAGATGTACCAGATGACTCGGTCTCTTCAAAATTCTGGAAGAGAAAGTTGAATGAAATTAATTTGTTAGAATTGATAACAATTACTGGTTTAATGGATTAAGAAATTAAACTTTTAACACATTAAACCAGTTTTTGATACTGAATCTTTTGAAGAAAATCTAAACCTAATAAGACCATTAGTTTTGTTTTTACAAGTTAAAAACAACTTTTATGCAAATTACAATATACAATACAGTAAGGCTTTAGACAAAAACATGTACATATCCTAAAAGTTTTTCTTGATGCTGAACCTCGTGGTATAATCGAAATTTTTCGTTTTTGACAAGAATGTTTTTCATTGTTGTCAAAAACACAAAGATTTACATATTTTAATAACAAATATATATATTGCAAAAATAAAAATTTCCGTTATGAAAAATATCTTTGGGAAGAATGTAATAAATGAATGTAATAAAGCTGAAATAAAATTTCAGCTTCATTAAATACCTACAGAAAAAGTTCGTTCCAATAGAACATATTGGGAATTTTGCATTTTTGACCAAATAAATGCATCATCCGCTCAACCGCAGAATTTCAATAATACTCAATAGGAAAAGAATTTCCAGGTGAATCTAATGCATCATGTTCGAAGTTTCCACGCTAAGCGGTTGCTGAATTACAAGCGACAAAAGGCCACACAGTATGATCTGTCCTGGTACATATTAACGTCTAGCTCAATAGTTGCTGCCGATAAAACGTTCAAGCTACCAAAATCGGATAGAATGGTCCTAACACAATCGTAAAATTGTGTTAAGACTATATTATGTGATGTTAATATTATATAAGATTTGGAGGCAGAGAACCTGAAAATATGAAAAAATTTGTATAAAAATTTGATTGATCCGATAAATATGAAAATATCTCAAGAACTGTTGAAGATATTCAAAATATAATGGATAATCATTTGATTTTTTCTACTTCTTCACTGTTTATATGGATTCTCATTCGACTTAATTATAAAATTTTAAGATCAGTTCTATCACGATTAAATCAGCAGTTTGGGCTGTACCCCCTGGTGACATTATACAATTATTACAAAATGTGTGTTATATCCAAATGAAGAAATTATAGTATACCAAATTAATTTTTCGCCATAGTTATAAAAATCTCAGGAAGGCGAATCAAACAAAAAAAAAAAAAATTAGTCGAAATTAGTCTATTAGAGCTGAGTAATTTGTATTTGAAATTTTCTCTAAAACGTGATAGATGGAGATCAAATATTAAAGTGTAAACTGGAAAAAACCGAAATCTATAGGTATAATGATGATGTCGTAGTGATGTCATACGTTGGAACTTTTGTGACTTCAAACACTGACGAGTCATGATGTCATCCATTGCTACATCATCCATTGTTAAGTCGTACATCGAAACTATTGCGACGTCACATATTACTGACGATCTGGAGAGAGTCATTGATTGTTACGACGCCCGTTGGAACATTTTGATGGTCACAATGACGTCACGCACTCAGATGTTTTATGAGGTCATCTAGCGCTATTTCATACATCGGAACTGTTGTGAGGTCATTGGTAGGTCACAATGAGACCACACACTGATGACGTTTTGTGACGTCATCCATCGGTTACTTTAGACGACGGAAATGTGCCGTCATTCTGCGGCATAAGATGTAATAACATTCTGGGATGTCATCCATTAATTACCTCACATAGACGAACTTTATCGACATCACTAATTATTACATCATAATGATGCCACGCACTGATGACATTTGTGACATCATTCATTGTTACTTCGTGGTCACATCATGCTTATGAAATCATGATGTCATTCTTACATGATGCGTTGAACGTCAACAACAGTCAGAACAATAGGTTGAAGTAATTAAACACTTATTTTAAA
>AYEL01078522.1:0-27844 GCA_000484575.1 Olivierus martensii
TTAAGATATTTCGTTGTCTCAAGATAAAAAACTCACCCTGTATATTAACTCTCAAAATCTAAAGTTATGAAATAAACAGCAATATCTGAAATTTTTAATATCTTAAGGCAAATCATAAATACTGTAGTCTATAGCCTATATCAGCGGTTCTCAATCTTTTCATAAATGCGTACCATCAAATTCAAAATTCAAAAATTTCAAAGTACCACCAACAAAAATATGCTTTATATACAAATAGGAAGTTGAGATTATACATTTACCACTAGTCATGTCTCGCTTATCACAGGTTGAGAATCGCTAGCCTATATCATATAGATGTTTTAGTTTATATAGGATATCAGTGTTTCCCAATTTAACAATGCTACAGAACCTTTTTTTATATACAGAACTTTTTTTTATTTACAACATTATGGAACCACTTCAAAATTTTTTAGGTCCATATTGAAAAAATTTTAAATGGTTTAATTAACTAGATATAATATAAACACTGATCTATATTAATTTAGTCACTATAGATTAAATACAGTTTAAATTTATAATTACCGGGTAGTAAGAAGGGAGCGACAATGCGAATTGTCTTGGCAACGCGATGTGTCGTGACGCTTTGTTTTCTCGATGGTGATTGGTTAAATTTAAAGGGTTATAACTCGAAAATGGTGCCATTTAGACTATATGGTCATTAAATATTTTTGACTTGTTTCGATGTCCTCTGTCAGTACACAAAACTTTACGACGAAGTTTTTCTTCACCCTGTATATGCAATTAACCCCAAAATAACAAAAAAATATTTAACACTATGTAACAAAAATCTCTATGGGCCAATTTGGATACAGTTTCTTTTATATGAAACTGCACTAAAACTCTAAATTGCATTTTTATTTAAAAATGCAATTTAGAGTTTTAGTGCATTTTTATTTAGTGCAATTATAGCATTTTTATTTAAAAATGCTATAATTGCATTTTTAAATAAAAATGCAATTTAGAATTTTTACTAATTAATATACAGGGTGGACTATTTAAATTGATAATGCGAAATACTGTATCTCAAAAATGAAGCATTTCAGAAAGTAATGCTTTAAATAAAAGTTATTAATGGACTTCAAGGGGAAAAGAAAATCGCATTAGTTATGTTTTATTTGGAGGATTTTTCAAGGGCATTTGCGGGTCAAGTTAATTTGTTTAAAAGAAAAAAAAAAATCTATATTTTTTATGTTTTATTCTTATTCCTCGTAAAAAAATTAAACGACTTTTTGTGAAAACCATTTTTCAATTTAGCGGGTAGTTTGACAGATATTTGAAATGTAAAAATTGATGAAAGAAAGTTTTACAATAGTATTTCATCAGCCATAATATTTGTATTCTCTGTCAAAAGATAAAGCATTAACAAGAATCGATTGCATTATTGTAATAAATGCTCAAAGTGATGAGCTACCTCAATGCACTTTCCAATTCTTTAATGAAAAGATCGAGGTGTAGGTAAAAATATCGGTACTTGTCTTTTATAGCGGCCCCGCCAGCGAGAAAGCGATCTAACGCGATCGCGTCAAGTCGCGACGCGACCGAGATAGTTTTAGAGTGAATCTTTAACATAATGGAATTGTCTATTCGTATTTTATACATTAGTCGGTGAGCGGCGAATCTTCAATTATCTAATGTATAGTTTTTTGGAGTGAATCTTTAATATAACGGAAGTGTCGATTCGTATTTTATAAATCAGTCGGTGGGTGGCGAAATTCTGTTGTGTTAAAGATTCATTCCAAATAAACTATACATTAAAGAATTGAAAATTCGCCGTCCACCGATTGGTGTATAAAATACGAATCGGCAATTCCGTTATGTTAAAGGTTCATTCTAAAACTATCTCGGCCGCGACGCGATTGGATGCGATCAAGGTAGGCAAGTTTTATCGACTCTATATAACAGTTTTTCGTTGTTAATCAAAAATTTTAGACGAGAAAAATTTCACTAGATGAAGAAACTTTACCGATTGTGAACGTTAGACGTTATCACTAACCATTGCTGAGAAACACCATTATTAGTAACCACGTGATCTAAAAACTATCTCGGCCGCGACGCGACTGGACGCGATCACGTTAGATCGCTTTCTTGCCGGGGCCGCTATAAAAGACAAGTATCAAAGTATCTCTGTCTCAATGTTTGCACAAGCATTTCGAATCCTCTCCTGCATGTTTTCTGAATCGTTGGTGAATCTATATAAACTATCTCTTTGAGATACCCATATAAGAAAAAATCTGGGGATGTTAAGTCAGGAGATCGAGCTGACTAATGTACCGAACCTCTACGAGCTATCTAACGACGATTATAATTTTTATTTAATGCCAGTATTGCTTCTAATTTCAGTTTTTATGTATAATTGAATATAGAATTTTGTTGAACTAAACTGGCCGAAAATTTTCCATAATTTCATATGTAGAATTGTGCGATACTTCAACTAGCTCACCTACTAGGAATTGCATGCTATCGTAAAATCGAGACATCATTTGAAATTTCCTAAGCGTGAATCCGTTAAAAAATGTAGCTTACTATACTGTATTAATAATTAAAAAAATGAGTAAATTGTTCTGAATTTTTAAATGATCAAACATTTAATTATAAATGTGAGCGTGATGCTTTTCAATTACTTAACCGAAAAAAATATATTTTAACTAAACTTTCAAAAATTTTTAAAACAATATTTAGAAATTTCGAATATCATTTAAAATAGAGGTGGGCAACCTCCGGCCCGCGGGCCACATTATTTTATTATATCTAATACCAACGGACAATATTTAAAAATTTCGAATATCATTTAAAATAGGGGTGGGCAACCTCCGGCCCAAGGGCCACATTATTTTATTATATCTAATACCAATGTTATGTACTTACATGTTATGTACTTACATATCTGTACCTTCTCTTTTTTAAATAAATACTATTAGTTGTTTTTGTTTTGGCCTGTGGCCCACCATAAATTTTTCTATACAGCCCCTGTTTTTGTTTTGGCTCGTGGCCCACCATAAATATTTCTATACGGCCCCCTACAAAAAAAGGTTTATATCTGTATCTTCTCTTTTTTAAATAAATACTATTATTATCAATTGTACTGTACCTTCTCTTTTTTAAATAAATACTATCATCATCAATTGTTTTTATGTACCTTCTCTTTTTTAAATAAATACTATTATTATCAATTGTTTTTGTTTTTCTCTTTTTTAAATAAATACTATTCGTGGTCCACTATAAATTTTTCTATACGGCCCCCTACAAAAAAAAGGTTGCCCACTTTTTTTTAATAAATACTATTATTATCAATTGTTTTTGTTTTGGGCCCGTAGTCTCACCATTCTATTATCAATTGTTTTTGTTTTGGCCCGTGGCCCACCATAAATTTTTCATACAGCTCCTTACAAAAAAAGGTTGCCGACCGCTGCTATAAATTATTATTTTAACCCCTACAAAAAAAGTTGCCCACCCGATTTAAAACATTGACTCGCTTGTCTACCCATTTTTACGTCGGCCGGATGGCCGCGTGGTAAAGCTGTGGCTTACCACCCTGGAGGATCCGGGTTCAAATTCGGTCGCACAGCTCCAGTGTTTCAGAAGGGGTCCGGAACCCTCGTCGAGCTCCATCCTTCAACCATCCGGTTGACCCCATCATAGGTGCTGACCAGTCTGTGATGGACTCTATAAGTGGTCACTGCCAGATACAGAATATCCCTTGTGCGATATGGCGGCAGCTCCAGTGTTTCAGAAGGGGTCCGGAACCCTCGTAGAGCTCCATCCTTCAACCATCCGGTTGACCCCATCATAGGTACTGACCAGTCTTTGATGGACTCTATAAGTGGTCACTGCCAGATACAGAATATCCCTTGTGCGATATGGCGGCTTAATATAACTAACCTAACCCATTTTTCATCAGTGAATATTTTTAATTCAAATTCGCTTTTTTATGCTCGGACAGAGCATTTTTTCATTTATGTTTATATAGGGTGCTGCATAAGCTAGTTAACCGAAAAACCGAAATTATTGTAGCAATGATGGTTAATTTTAAAGCTCAACAATGTTCTACAGAAATTTTTTAAAGTGACTCCCATTGTTATCTATGCATTTATAACGACGTTCAGCTACTGATTTGTAAATTCTGTCATAAAGATCACCATTAGTATCAAAAACATTTTCAAATTGGTGCACAGTCATTTCGTTTGTAGGTCTCTTGGTTTCGTAATAAATTGTCTATTGAACTTGTCTCTTCGAATCTTTTATTTAATGTGAAGATAGCTTGCCTACTTTGTGACTGAGGTTTCGTAATAAATTGTCTACTGAACTTGTCTCTTCGAATCTTTTATTTAATGTGAAGATAGCTTGCCTACTTTGTGACTGAGTATCTAGGAATTGTTGAACGAAATCTTTTATAACTGCATAATTTCGATCAAGTTACCACTCCTTCTTCAAAACAAATGCACCTGTTCAATGAAAAGTTTTTCTGTTCGTTTTGCACACCTTGGAACAAAAAAAAAAATAAATAAATTAACAATGAAGCCAAAGCAGATAGCTAGTTTTCTTCTCCCACTACTCCCTAAAACACGTTTCCCCCATTCTTTCAGAAATTTGCGCATCTGTAACAAAACCGATAATAATAATACAGTAGTTAACTGATTTACGCTGCACTCTGTATTATTAACAATTTTTAATTCATCAGTAATTAAAATTTAACATTTATTCAATAAATTTAAAAATTTATTGAATTTCATTTCAATACAGTATGAAAAGTTGTATTAAAGTTTATTAAATGTAAACGTTAATTGATTATTTTAAACTGTTGAAGGTTGACAGTTATCAATGAATGTTGCAACTGCACATAAGTGTGTGAAAGTTCAAAAATTTAAACAACTAAACTTATCTAAAAATTTTCAGCTTAAATGATGAAGATAATCGTTAAACCAATAATACACACATAAAAACAAGCAAAGATAATGTATATAAGATAAATCCAAAGATATACAATAAACCACTTGAAATTTGGAAAAATAATAATACGTCTATCATCTATCGATATCTATTAGTAAAGTCAACAAGTTGTATAAAAATTTATTGATATTAGATTAATTATTTTTAATTATTGTTTTTATAATAATAGAATTATACAAAATTTATATAATAGCTTTTTTCTTCATATATTCAAACACGTGTAAGTTTGTACGTATTTTTGAGGAATTTTGAAACGAAGAAAAATGAAAAACAGTTAATTTTGTTAATCAATGATATATATATTCCTTCATATCAACAATTTGTTACCATTTAATTGGTTCGGCCTGGCTGGCCGCGTGGTAAAGTTGTGGCTTACTATCCTGGAGGATCAGGGTTCAAATCCGAGGTTCCACACATCCAGTTTTTCAGGAGTGGTCCGGACCCGGTTTGTTGAACTCCATCTTTCAACTTTCCGGTTAGACACTATTATGGGTGTTGGCCAGCCTGTGATGGACTCTACAAGTGGCCGCCGCCAGATAAGTGGTATCCCTTGTGCGATATGGCAGCATAACTACAGTAACCAACCAATCAATCATTTAATTACCAATTATTTATTCTAGCTGTGTAGGAGGATTGGTTTTGATATGAAATACTGTTTTCACCCTACTGTTCACTTCGGTAGACCCTACTGTTTTCACTTCATCTTTAGTATTGAAAAATTATTTAAAATTAGTATTGAAATTATTAAATCATATATTTAATATCAAGTAATAATATTAAGCTGTAAATTTTTACAGAAACTTAAAAAAGTTTAGTGATACTTTTCCTTTGTAATATCACATTCTAATTTCAGTTGTAAATATTTTTCATTATATTGAAAACTAATTTTAGTAAATTTCTAAAATGATTTTTTGCTAAGTTTAGGAATTAACTTCTTTTCCTGCTAAACATTGTTTTATCCAGTATTTATTATTGCTAATTCAACCTTCCGGTTAGACACTATTATGGGTGTTGGCCAGCCTGTGATGGACTCTACAAGTGGCCGCCGCCAGATAAAGTGGTATCCCTTGTGCGATATGGCAGCATAACTACAGTAACCAACCAATCAATCATTTAATTACCAATTATTTATTCTAGCTGTGTAGGAGGATTGGTTTTGATATGAAATACTGTTTTCACCCTACTGTTCACTTCGGTAGACCCTACTGTTTTCCGTAACGGCCACAGAACCGGGCAAAAACTCTCTATTATCGGAATTTATGGAAGTCGTTAATGATAATTCGGTTTAACTATGGTTCTAATCTGTATATATCTGTATATATCTAATCTGTGATCGTAACGGCCACAGAACCGGGAAAAAACTCTCTATTATCGGAATTTATGGAAGTCGTTAATGATAATTCGGTTTAACTATGGAACAATATCCTAAGCATGAATAATTTTGTGCGAAATTTTTTCTGTAAAGAAATGTAGAGTTGCATCTTACGTTATTTCTTTTAATAATTTAAGTGATGCCGAGATCAGATAGTAATGAAGAATTTTTTATTGCTTGATGAACAGCTATGAACGATAAATGCATGTTAATAGGATTATTTCGGAAACTTCGTAGAAATTCACTTACCTCATCGTCGATAGGTAAAAAATTATTAAAAAAAAAAAAAACTGAAAATTTCGGAATAACAATATAAACTTTATTGTTGCTAAATAACATTCTTTGTATTGTTATGTTTTAAAAATGCTAGAAAATCTCTGTACGTTTCGTGTATATGTCCCGAAATTTTGCTGTCAGGTAAAATTAATCTGATAATTTATTTCATAAGTTTAATATTTAATTACCGAGAAGTATTTAATGTAAAGTTAATATTATAAGAATAAAATTATTATAAAATCTAATATCCTATCTTCTCGGCCACCATAAATATTTTGTGAGCTTCTCTTGAGCAGAAGATTGAATGTAATTTTGTTATCACTTCCTATGAACAGGGAAAATGTGGGTTTAAATCTCCTCCTAAAATATCGATCGAAAATATTTTTTTACATAGTGCGATCAAAGTGTTCATTCTGAACATTCTGTTACATGTGATCATCTGAATCTTGTTAAGATTTCAACCTATTGCATAGAAGCACACTTCGATAGAATAAATGTATTTATGTCAGTACATTATTTAAGAGATGATATAAATTTTCATTCGGAAGTTCTGTGTTCGTTAAGATATTTTAAAAATCTCCATATAAGTCTATTACTTAGGAACTATAAAATTTTTATTAATAATCTTGATAACTTTTGTCCAATCTATAATGGTCTTATATTATGGTCGATATCAAGCAAAACTTATGTTGATATGTTTTCTCTCAGAACTATAATATTCTAAAAAGATTGTATGTAATAATCTGAAACACTCCGACCCGCTGATTATTTATGTTATGTAATTATTTTGAAGTGCATACGAACCACAGTAGGATTGTTTTGTTTGATTCTTAGTAAATTATAACTATAATTACTATAAAATTCAGATTGGTAGACTTACTGTATATTTTGTTTTCGTCCTGTAAATAGAATGATCTAACTTATAGAAAATGCAATAATCGGAAATATTAAACGAATGAATACAGACGATCATTGTTTAAGTTTAATGATCTGGATCTGTTTATAATCTATTATTAAATGTACTAGAACTATATAAATTGGCTTTGTGCATTAAACGGAAGAATTACGAATTCTCTGATTAATGTTTTGGCATTAAACATAAAAGCTTGAATTTTGCATATTGCTTGTTTATTGTTTTATGCCGTTATCTAACCGGAACAAGCTATCCCGAAGGCCATAGATTCGATACTTGAGTTCCACTTCTTGAAAAATTTATTTATGGGATCGAGGCCTGGCCACATTCTCCATCTTCCATCATCCGACTGAACCATCCGCTTGGATGGGTAAAAGGTAGATGGGCTTGATTTTTCTTCCAATTGGTACTCTACCTGAGTGGAAAATGGAATTATTTGTTAAAAAAAGAATCAGAGAAAGCTTAGAGTCAATGCTTTTCTAAAGACAATTACGTTCATTTACGTAATTAGAGAAGTGAAGGAAAGAAAGGAAAAGGTAAGGATTGAGGGATTGGCGCCTAACTTCTGGAAAATATAAAGAATTAAGACCCGGTATTTGATCCTGGATCTACCTTGGAGAAGAATATACATGTTTTATTTTTTCATACACTCGTAACCCATTCATAATATGAAACTTTTGAGCTTCCATTTTCTCTTAAAATAATAAGTATTGGAATTTTGGAATTTTTCCCATACATTTCTGTTGATCCAGTTTTCTGAATTTATTGTTCTTGTTCGGCTTGAAGTGGATTAGCGTCAGTCTGGTCAGTCTGCTAAATCCTATTATTCATCTAACAGTCGTTACACCATCGATGTAAGTGCACTGTAATGAGCTTCGAAAAAAATCCATCACCTAACATTTATATTCTGTAACGTATAGGATGAAAAATATAGTAGTTTAAAATATTGAAACAGGCGCTAAATAGGAAATAAAACTAGCTGGGGTAGGCTGGATGGCCGCGTGATAAAGTTGTGGCTTATCACCCTGGAGGATTCGGGTTCAAATCCGAGCCCCACACCTCCAGTTTTTTAGGATTGGTCCGGGCCCAGACCATTGAACCCCATCCTTCAACCATTGGTTTGACTCCATCCTGTGTGTTGGCCAGCCTGTGATGGGCTCTATAAATTTTCAAATTCAGAGAATCTGTTTTTCTGCTGAGATATAGACTCAACACAGAAACAGATTCACTGGGTTGAAAATTGAATCTTTGAAAATTTATCCGCGGAAACAAGCCGTCTTAACGATCGTGTATAATTAGGCTGAATTCTTTATGAGCTTGGACAACCTCCGATAGAGCCTGTTTTCGCTAGGTACTTATTGATCAATCGGAGAGAGAGGGCGTTTTCTGAGAATGAAAATCTAAAAAAATAGGATATTTCAAATTCAAATGTGAGGCTTGTTAAATGAGATTGACTGAGATTCTTTATTCTCTAGTTTAAAGTCTGCCGGATGGCGCGTAGTAAAGCTGTGGCTTACCATCCTAGAAGATCTGGGCTCCACACACCCAGTTTTCAGATGGGATATGAGCCCGGCCCATTGAACTCCATCCTTCAAGCTTCAACCATTGGTTTGACCCTATCATGGGTGTTGGCCAGCCTGTGATAGGTTCTATAAGTGGCAACTGCCAGATACAGTACATCTTTCGTGCGATATGGTGGCTTAACGTACCTAATAAACCAACCAACTACTCTAGTCTAAAGAGACAGTAGGCTCGATGACTGCAGTAAAACCGTGCTGTGCTTCCATCCTGAAGAATTCGACTGCAATTCTCCGCTCCACCCTCCAGTTTTTTCTGGAAAGATCTGGGCTAATCTCGAAGGATTCCATCCTCTAACTGACTGACTTCACCAAGATATTGGCAATCATGGAGATCACTGAAATGTCGTAGTGCTTAACGATTGGAAAACGTCATTTTCAAAGCTCATTACAAAAATGAACAAAAAAATCTAATAACAATAAACTAATTAAATACATTGAAGTGAATTAAAATTTTCGAAATGTATTTATGATAATCAATTTTTGAAATTTATTTAATTTTTTTATTACTTAGAACATTAATTTTAGAATTTTGTATCTGTACGTTGAGTCTATAATGAATGTGATCTTTTTAATATTCATGTCAATAATCTGATGTCTGTTTTATGTTTCACAGGCTCTTGTCCTCGTTACTTCGCAACTAATTGTCATTTTCCAGTTATACGTTATGCACTAATTAAACGAAATAACAAAATCGTGACAATCTGAAATTATTGATATGTGGATTATTTACGCAATTATTAACGTTTTATGGAGAGAAAGCATTAACAATATATTCCTCCTACCCTCATCAGACAATGCATATCGTACTAAGAATTCTATATATGAGAATGAAATATGGAGATGAACAAAGATGATATGAGGAGCACTTTCAGAAGTAAAAGTAGTCCTCATATTTCACCTATATAATGCCAAGGTTCTTGGATATGTGCAAGGTCCTAATAATTTCTCACCAGTCACTGACCTAAAAGAACAGAATCAGCCATAAAATATCTGCTGGAGATTGATTTGCATCATCTTCAAACCCATAGCAGTAAGATTGCTAAGAAGAGACATTGTGTGCCCATCCACAACAAGAATAACTGAAGACCAGTAGCATTTTCAGAATCCCCACTATTACTAGTGAATCTAACTGGATGATACCTTTGCAGGAACAATCACTGAAGAAGTTGGATATGCAAACTTAATATTAGAATCTGAGAGTACTATAAAAGATTAGAGATCCATCTCTTTACAGTGCACCCTCTAGTTGAAAGCACAGGGTAGGTTTATTTCTAGATTTATTAACAGCATCTAAAGTAAAAATTACTGACTGCTTCTTTATATTCAAAATGTTTTCACTTTTAATCTATATTGTGAAGATGATAAAAAACAGAAAAAGGCTGATCTAAGAGAATTGAGCAATATCAAACAGTTCCTTTATTCTATATCGAAATGTCTCGTACCTTCAGTGTGGGTAATGTGAATATTTACAGGAAAGCTATCGAGAGCAGTAAATTCTTTCTTGAAAGAAATTTTTTTAATTAAGTATAATTACTTTAAATGAATATGGAATAAATTGAAAAAAGTTTTATTAATAAAATTTCTTTAAAATTCTGCTTTAATTATAATAATACTAATTGATAACAATAAAAAAATTAAGTAATTTATGTATATTATAAACAAAAAAATTATTAAGTATATAATAATGTTTAAATGGAAACTCCAAACAGTTTCAATTAAAAATTTCATAAAATTACAGTGAAGTTAACCAGAAGTGGAAGACATTTTCAAATATTAACCAATGAAATTATTCAAAACATGAATAAAAGAGAATATTTAAAATTACTGCATTGAGGCTTTAAAGTCATGAATAATAAATGGGTTTGTATAGTGAATATTTTCAGATATTTCATCTTTAAACTAAATATTATATATGGCTGATTCATGAGAAAGACAACAGTGTGTTTTGTTTTAATGCAGAATTATTATTAATTCAGAAAGAAAATGATTATTATTTGTCTAATTTCATCTATTAAAATGGAAGAAATAATTACCATTTTTTATATTGAATATTTGGAATAATATTGAAATTAATATGAAATGTCAAATAATTATCAAATCAGATTGTTAGTTAATAATTCATTCGTCTTTTTCAAGAGTAAAAATCAACGTTTTCATATAGGGCACGTAAAACCTTAGGCATTGAATGTGGTTGCCTAAAGACTAAAGGTTTTGACGCTTTATGTTGTGATCTATAATATGGATCGTCAATCAACACCTTTGGCAAAGAAAATGGTTGTCGATTTGGTCTGTTTTCAGGATTATAAGTATCATCATCTTTATTTATTACTGTGCTTGGACTGACAGTAGTGACTTGGTTGGTAAAAGCCTGATCTTTAGATGATACTGATTGTGGAGAGCGTAGATTATCATCCTGATGAACGGTACTTGATTTCTGGTGTGATGGCTTATCGTCACTCTTCATCTCTCGCGAATGATAATTTGGAATTGATTTTTTCTTTGGAAATCTTGAAAATGTTGGTAATGCCGAGAGATTTAACTTATTCACTTCGTAGTTTGCCTTTTTCGGTGGAATGTGTTGTTCTGTAGGACATATTTTAAACAGTTTGCATAGCTTACTAGAAAGTATGAAGCATAATCTTTTTGTTTTGCCCATAGCACAGAAATTGTTATCTATCTCTTCGTGAAAATCGCAACGAGAATTCGGTATGTAATCGAATACATGAGAGTTAAAAGCTTCTGCTGCTATATCCATAGATGCAAAGGGATGACCTGCACATTCACTCAGCTTCATGAGGAGCAAGGTTACATCGTAAATGTGAATGGAATGTGTATCTCTGGATTTACTTCTGTTATAGAGCCATTCCAGACAACGCTCGTTCTGTAGGATCTCTTCTTCGTTACAAAACACGATAGGTTCTTCTTTTGGACTTATGAAATTCATCATGGATTGGTATATATTGGCGTAATCTCTGTCAGCTAGTGTAAATCCGATAATGGGAATCTTATGAGTGGACTCGCTGATATCTTTGGATATTCCCATGTATCCCTTTGGCACGGCACCTGGTTTGATGAAGCTATGAAAACTATCTTCGATTCCTAGTCTAACGGAATATCTTGTGACGCCTAATTCTACTGGTATGTATTCTGTCTTGGATGTGTTACACAGAATATTGAAACTTAAAATATAGAATTTAAAATCTTCGATACAATCACCAACACGAGACCATTTCTCAGTGAAAGATTCTATTTCTCTTCGTTTCAACGATGACATTTTAATAAGCGATCTGTTAAATATTAAAATTGTAAAGTTATTTTATCCAGAATTCGAAAAAAAATCTTATATAAAAATTTTTAATCACACTAATCACAAGTAGTGTTTGTTTATATTAAATAATCAACAGTTTAAAAATTTCATCAAAATTTTTGAAGATTCGCAACTTAATTAGGCATATTACTGATTAGAGTATTGAAGTCGTTTTTTTTTTTTAATCCCCAAACTGAGTGGGAAAAATAATTATTAGATAATCATACTTTATAAAATTTTATAATTTCCCTTTCAAGTAATTAAGATTTAACAATTAAATTTCTAATTTTTAACACTTAATTGGTTTAAAAAGTAAAAACGTTCTTACTTAAAATATGGCATACAAGATATATTTTACAATATTTTTACAAATTTCTTTGTCTGCATTTTATATAAAAGTAGAAATTCGTTAGTAAATTATTAATTATGTTTCGACAACTCATAAGTGAATTTTATCGAGAATTTAATTGTTAAAAATATATAGAATTTCCTCGAAATATTTATTTATAAAATGCGGTTTTATAATAGATATTATCTTCATTTATAATAATAATAATAATTATAATAATGTTTTCTTGTGATTAACTACAATACAGTAATCAGTTTGATTTAAATAAATACAATATTCTACATTAATTAATAAGTCTATTAAATTAATTAAATGGCAGAAAACTTAACGTGTAATAAGAATCTACATTTTAGTATTCAGTAGCATCTTAAAGATATCAAACAATCTGTAGTAATAATAAACGTTATGTCTGTTGATTATAACTAAATTGGGGTATCAAAATTTGCTAACTTGTTTTGTTGAGATGGTCATAACTTGGAATACGTACACAAGAAAACTCATGTTATGAATTAGTTTTCATCAAGATACTGTATTAATGTATATCAAAGTTCTCATATTTTTATATATTTAATCATCATTGACACTCTCTTGTAACTCAAAACAATATTAAATGATATGTAGAATAATTAATATAACTTAAAATACAATACCATTAATTTAACAGTTAAATGTAATTTTATTTTAGATGCACAAACTTCAAATCACAGTTATAAAAAGTTTCATTAATTATAATAATACTAACTGATAACAAGTAATAAAATTAAGTAATTTATGTAGATTATAAACAAAAAAAAATTATTAAGCATATAATAATGCTTAAATGGAAACTCCAAACAGTTTCAATTAAAAAATTCATAAAATTAAGGTGAAGACATCAGAAGTGGAAGACATTTTCAAATATTAACCAATGAAATTATTCAAAACATGAATAAAAGAGAATATTTAAAATTACTGCATTGATGCTTTAAAGCAGTCATGAATAATAAATGGGTTTGTATAGTGAATATTTTCAGATATTTCATCTTTAAACTAAATATTATATATGGCTGATTCATGAGAAAGACAACAGTGTGTAGATATTTCATCTTTAAACTAAATATTATATATGGTTGATTCGTGAGAAAGACAACAGTGTTTTGTTTTAATGCAGAATTATCATCAATTCAGAAAGAAAATTATTATTATTTGTCTAATTTCATCTATTAAAATGGAAGAAATAATTACCATTTTTATACTGAATATTTGGAATAATATTGAAATTAATATGAAATGTCAAATAATTATAAAATCAGATTGTTAGTTAATAATTCTTTCGTGTCTTTCAAGAGTAAAAATCAACGTTTTCATATAGGGCACGTAAAACCTTAGGCATTGAATGTGGCTGCCTAGAGACTAAAGGTTTAGAAGCTTTATGTTGTGATCTATAATATGGATCGTCAATCAACACCTTTGGCAAAGAAAATGGCTGTCGATTTGGTCTGCTTTCAAGATTATAAGTATCAGCATCTTTCTTTATTACTGTGCTTGGACTGACAGCAGTGACTTGGTTGGTAAAAGCCTGATCTTTATATGATACTGGTTGTGGAGAGTGTAGAGTATCATTCTGATGAACAACACTTGATTTCTGGTGTAATGGCTTATCGTCACTCTTTATCTCTCGCGAATGATCTTTTGGAATTGATTTTTTCTTTGGAAATCTTGAAAATGCTGGTAATGACGATAAATTTAACTGTTTCACTTCGCAGTTTGCCTTTTTCGGTGGAATATGTTGTTCTGTAGGACATATTTTAAACAATTTGCATAGCTTACTAGAAAGTATGAAGCATAATCTTTTTGTTTTGCCCATAGCGCAGAAATTGTTATCTATCTCTTCGTGGTAATCGCAACGAGAATTCGATATGTAATCGAATGTATGAGAGTTAAAAGCGTCTGCTGCTATATCCATAGATGCAAACGGATGACCTGTATATTCACTCAACTTCATGAGGAGGAAGGTTACATTGTAAATGTGAACGAAATGTGTATCTCTGGATTTACTTCTGTTATAGAGCCATTCCAGACAACTCTCGTTCTGAAGGAACTCTTCTTCGTTACAAAACACGACAGGTTCTTCTTTTGGACTTATGAAATTCATCATGGATTGGTATATATTGGCGTAATCTCTGTCAGCTAGTGTAAATCCGATAATGGGAATCTTATGAGTGGACTCGCTGATATCTTTGGATATTCCCATGTATCCCTTTGGCACGGCATCTGGTTTGATGAAGCTATGAAAGCTATCTTCGATTCCTAGTCTAATGGAATATCTTGTAACTCCTAATTCTACTGGTATGTATTCTGTTTTGGATGTGTTACACAGGATATTGAAACTTAAAACGTAGAATTTAAAATCTTCGATAGAATCGCCAACACGAGACCATTTCTCAATGAAAGATTCTATTTCTCTTCGTTTCAACGACGACATTTTAATAAGCGATCTGTTAAATATTAAAATTGTAAAGTTATTTTATCCAGAATTCTATTTAAAAACGTGTTTTCGAAAATATATTTGGTACGATACTTTTTATTAGTTTTCCAGTCAAAAAATGTTATTAAAATTAGAGAAGCGAACATAATTATATCTTAACCTATATATTAAATAATAATATACGGGTGTCCCAGACCACTCGTACACCACTATGGAATGTCCGGATGGCCGAGCGGTAAAGCGTCGGCGCGCTGCACTGACGAGTTACTACGCGAAACCAGGTCCGGCATCTTATAAAAAGTAACGATGGGTTCGCGTAGTAATGCATTAGAGCGGCGCGCCGATGTTTTACCGTGCAGCCATCCGGACACTCCAAATGGGTGTACGAGTGGTCTGGGACACTCAGTATAAAAAATACACGCATTTTAATCATTACGCTTACCTTATTTACTAGCATTACAGTTTATACAGTTATAATATTATAAATTATAAATGTTATATAACAAGTTATTAGAAAAATCAAAGACAAATTAATAGTTATAATATAAAAATTCCAGTCTATTTACTGTAATGTTCAAGGTAAGAGTTGAACCTGTTTATTTCTCGCATCGCTCACGTCTCTTGGAAACGTTATATGTGGCTCCATCTATTGAGAAGCGCGGCAATATATCGTTCGCTTTTAACTTATTTTAACTGATTAGTATTCAAAATGTCTTGTTTTTCGCGTATTCCTTTCTCCACTTTAATAATAAAATTTTTATATAACTAAACCGTTATTCTTACTTTTAATCACATCTCGGTAATGATGGTTCATGCTTAATCTTAAAGTACAACGTAAGTGATATCGTCTGCTCAAGTAAATGACGTCATTTCCGTCACTCGAATATTAATTTATAATAATAATTTTTATAATAATTAAATTATTGTAATATTTTAAAATATTAATCCTCTTTTAACTTCTTAAAATATTTTAAGATGACTAAACATGACATTTATTACTATCAATCAAATATTAAAAAAAGTTTCATATAACGTTTGCGCATGTAATGCTATCTTAACATAGCAGACGATAACTTGTCTGGATAGAATATTTAGAAAAAATGCAGAATGGCGAGGATACAACAGAAATAATACCGATCAAAAGACGACGATAAATTGAAAAAATTAAAAAAAAAATTGTACAATGTCTGGTGCAGATGGACGATGAAATAAAAGCACTTACCCGATGTATCAATAGTAGGCGCTATCAAAACCTGTGCGCGCTGCCATCTTGAAAGCCCAGATTGTCGATTCGCACTTATCGGTCGATAGGGGCGAATCTTTTTTTTCTCTTTTTTTAACATTTATCTCGGAAACTCGGTAAAAATTATTTGACCTCTAACCGATCAGACGCGTCGCGCGCCTGTCACAAATCTGATTAAACCCAGGCTTTGATTGGGCTTCTCGCGGTACATGTTCGAAGTAAAGATACATTAGCATCCATCAAAGCTAGTATACATGAAAGTCGTAAAATTACAATAGGCACAAGCTAAAACATGAATACCCTTATCTCATCAAAACACATTTCCACAGTATGAGACACGATTTGTCTGGTTATTTAGAGGCGAAGTAAATTTTTATCTTTTGTAAGTAATGATTGCCATTTACTGTATCTCTTACAGTTCGGCGCATTCAGTTATTTCCCGGAATAACCAGAGCATTTTCAACATGGCGGCGTGCAGAGATTCAAGTATTATATTCGGTTAAGTACTGTTATTTCATTGTCCAAATTTTTCATCGCTTGTATCAGACAGATGTATAGTTATTTTCAAAAATTTATTTTTTATCTTTCGAGCAATGCTATTTCTGTTGTTCTTCATTATTCTAAACTTGCACCGAATATTCTTATAAATACACGATATTTTAAATTAATAATAATAACGACAATAATAATAATAAACCCATACAATTTTAAAAGGGCAATCGATCATTCCAATTATATTTGAAGGTCTTTAATTTACAAGGACAATCCAAAACAAATATCTGCTACGACTAATCGTGCAAAGAACTGAACGTTTTGCATTCCAGAAAAAGCAGACGGGTTCGACTCTTTCCTTAATTTACAAAAAAATATTTTATTTCTCATTATTAAGATAAAATATATTTGGTTATATTTCTGTTCAGCATCCATTGGTGAATTTCTTTGGGGCAATAAAATTCTAGAAAAGGGAACTCCAAACTTTTTGGAGACTGCTTTCTGAAATCCTATATATTTCACCAATTCCTAACCATTTAATAAAATAAGTGTTATTAGAATATATCATTTTTATTTGAATGTAATCGTAATGAAAAGATTGTGTTTCTTAGTTTATATCGAAAACGTAGGGACTATTTAATGAAGCTCTGAATGTACTGTATGGTATATACAATGTATATCATTTAAAAGAAAAATATTTCAAATATTTTTAACTTGTTTTAATTGAAAAATTTATTTTTGAAGCTTCCTTTATTTATTTTACCTGAACTATTTTTTTAAAAATTTATTCCGCATTTTTCTGAATTCATCTATAAAAAATACATATTAAAAATAATATAGCCTCAATACATATCATAGGATAATAGAAAGCATTGCAATGGAATAGTTCTTTCAAAAATGACCAATATAAGTTCGCAATTTAAGTTATAGATATTTTATGTTTTAGTAGTTTAAATCATCGCAATTTATTCTATTTTGGAAGCAGCCTGAAATATATGAATATGAATAAATGTTTCTAATCGACTCCTGAGATTCTGTCATCGACAATGGGGGTCGATTTTCACCACTTTGGGGATCCTTGTTCTAGAAACATTAACAGGAATGAAAACACCATTCGATGGACTCCATAAATCAGAGGTTTTAATAAAAATTAAAGCTGTATCTTTTATATGAAAAATAAAACACCATTTTTATGATTAACACAATGGATCATATTTTTTAATTACCAAATTATGGTGATGAATATTTAACTTTCTAAGAAATAATTATCAGTTTATAAAAATATATACAATATCTTAGATACAGCACGATTTGACGTTAAATAATTATTGATGTAATTATAAAAATCTCATATATTGCCAAAGGATGCTTGAACAGAATTTTAATTTTAATTTATTCAATTAATTACTAATTAAATTTTTAAAAAATCTACCTTTTCTTATCTCATTAACCTAATAAATAATTAGAGTTGCTTGATCACTTTTAACATAAAATATATTTGACGAAATCTGAAAAGAGCAAAAGAATTCAACTTAAAAATTTAGAAATAATAATTATAATTCGAATTTAAAGAATTCAACTTAAAAATTTAGAATAATAATTATAATTCGAATTTATGATAAAATCGAATGCATTACACGTTTTAACTTCGATGACGTAAGTTACTGCAAAAAGAAATGGTTTTTATATATTTAAAAAATTCCATATATGAAATATTGATACAATTGTGGATTTATATTGCTTAACTAACTATTTAAATTAGTAGGATTCTAATTGAGCCATAGCACGCTGATCTATACATTAGAGAATTGCAGATTCGCCGCCCATCGACTGATGTATAAAATACGAATCGACAATTCCATTGTATTAAAAGATATACTCCAAAACTATCTGGGCTATCAAGATGTTTTTATTAGAATCTATAATATAATCAAAAACTAAGAATATAATTTCGAAGATGTTTTATTAGAATCTATCATATAATCAAAAACTAAGAATATAATTTCGAAGTGACGACGGTCGATTATCATATATCTGCGTGCTATGGCTCAACTAGAATCTTACCATTTAAATTCAATTAAGAAGTACAGATATGCTCATCAAAATTGAGACTTCTTAAATGAGACTAATTTTGTTCTTCAAGAAACAGAAAATTAGTTTCTGACAAGTCAAGTCAAAATGACGACCTAACAAAATATAAGTCAAGTCAAAATGGCGACCTCTTATAAATGAAACGGAATAAAATAATTCCGAAAGAACTAATCATTCTGACAGATATTAATTTTATCCAGAATTCTATTTAAAAACGTGTTTTCGAAAATATATTTGGTACGATACTTTTTATTAGTTTTCCAGTCAAAAAATGTTATTAAAACTAGAACATAATTATATCTTAACCTATATATTAAATAATAACAGTATACCGGGTGACCCAGACCACCCGTACATCACTGTGAAATGTCCGGATGGGCGCGCGGTAAAGCGTCGGCGCGCCGCGCTATCTGTTACTACGCGAACCCAGGTCCGGCATCTTATGAAAAGTAGCGACGGGTTCGCGTAGTAACGCATCAGCGCGCCGCGCCGACGCTTTACCGCGCGGCTATCCGTACACTCCAAATGAATGTACGACTGGTCTGAGACATCCAGTATAAAAAATATACGCATTTTAATCATTACGCTTATCTTATTTAATAGCATTACAGTTTATACAGTTATAATATTATAAATTATTAGAGAAATCAAACACAAATCAATAAGTTATAATATAAAAATTCTGGTCTATTTACTGTAATGTTCAAGGTAAGAGTTGAACCTGTTTATTTTTCGCATCGCTCACGTCTCTTGGAAACTTTATAAGTGGCTCCATCTATTGGGAAGCGCGACAATACATCGTTCGCTTTTAACTTATTTTAACTGATTAGTATTCAAAATGTCTTGTTTTTCGCGTATTCCTTTTTCCACTTTAATCATTTTTATATAACTAAATCGCTATTCTTACTTTTAATCACATCTCGGTAATGATGGTTCATGTTTAATCTTTTAAAGTGCAATGTAGTGATATCGTCTGCTCAAGTAAATGACGTCATTTCCGTCACTCGAATATTGAAGTACTTTTTTTATAATAATTAAATTATTGTATTATTTTAAAATATTAGAAGTACTTTTTTTATAATAACTAAATTATTGTATTATTTTAAAATATTAATACGCTTTTAACTTCTTAAAATATTTTAATATGACTAAACATGACATTTATTACTATCAATCAAACATTAAAAAAGGTTCATATAACGTTTGTGCATGTAATGTTATCTTAACATGGCAGACGATAACTTGTCTGGCTAGAATATTTAGAAAAAATACAGAATGGCGAGGATACAATAGAAATAATACCGATCAAAAGACGACGATAAATTGAAAAAATTAAAAAAAAATCGTACACTGGTGCATGCGACCAAAAGATGGACGATGAAATAAAAGCACCTACCCGATGTATCAATAGTATGCCCTATCAAAACCTGTGCGCGCTGCCATCTTGAAAAGTTGTCGATTCAAAGCCCAGATTGTCGATTCGCACTTTTATCGGTCGATGGGGGCGAATCTTTATTTTTTTTTTAAACATTTATTTCGGAAACTGCGGTAAAAATTTATTTGACCTCTAAGCGATCAGACGCGTCGCGCCTGATCGCTTAGTTAGAGGCTTCTCGCGGTACGTGTACGAATTAAAGATACATTAGCATCCATCAAAGCTAGTATACATGAAAGTCGTAAAATTGTTTACCTTTTGTAAGCAATGATTTCCATTTACTGTATCTCTCTGTTATAGTTCGGCGCATCCAGTTATTTCGCGGAATAGCCAGAGCGTTTTTTAACATGGCGACGTGCAGCGATTCAAGTATTATATTCGGTTAAGTACTTTAATTTCATCATCCAAATTTTTCATCGCTTGTATCAAACAGATGTACAGTTATTTTCGAAAATTTATTTTTTATCTTTCGATCAAAGCTATTTCTATTGTTCTTCATTATTCTAAACTTGCACCGAATATTCTTATATTTGAAGGTCTTTAATTTACAAGAACAATCCAAAACAAGATATCAGCTACGACTAATCGTGCAAAGAACTGAACGTTTTGCATTCCAGAAAAAGCAGACGGGTTCGACTCTTTCCTTAATTTACAAAAAATATTTTATTTCTCATTAATAAGTTAAAATATATTTGTTTATATTTCTGTTCAGCATCCATTGGTGAATTTCTTTGGGGCAATAAAATTCTAGAAAAGGGAACCCCAAACTTTTTGGAGACCGCTTTCTGAAATCTTATATCCTTCATCAACTCCCATCTATTTAATAAAAATACCATTGTTAGAATATATTATTTTTTTATTTGAATTTAATAGTTATGAAAAACTATTTCTCTTAATTTATATCGAAAACGTAGGGAATATTTAATGAAGCTCTGAATGGGGTCTCATGATATATGGTATATACACTTTACATCATTTAAAAGAAAAATATTTCAAACATTTTTTAACTTGTTTTAATTGATAAATTTATTTTTGAAGCTTCCTTTGTTTATTTTTCCTGAACTATTTTTTTTAAAATTTATTCCGTATTTTTCTGAATTCATTCTATAAAAATAATACATATTAAAAATAACATATCCTCAATACATATCATAGGATAATAGAAAGTTCTTTCAAAAATTACCAATTTTCGCAATCTAAGTTATAGATATTTTATATTTTAGTAGTTTAAATCATCGCAATTTATTCTATTCTGGAAGCAGCCTGAAATATATGAATATGAATAAAAGTTTTTAATCGACTTCTAAGATTCTATTATCGACCATGTTGGATCAATTTTGACCACTTTGGGGATCCTTGTTCTAGAAACATTGACAGGAATGAAAACACCATTCAATGGACTCCATAAATCAGAGGTTTTAATAGAAATTAAAGCTGTATCTTTTATAATATGAAAAATAAAATATCATTTTTATGATTAACACAATGGATCATATTTTTTAATTACTAGTTGTGGTGATAAATATTTAACTTTCTAAGTAATAATTATCAGTTTATAAAAATATATACAATATCTTAGATAGAGCACAATTTGACGTTAAATAATTATTGATGTAACTACAAAAATCTCATGTATTGACAAAGGATGCTTGAACAGAAGTTTAATTTTAATTTATTCAATTAATTACTAATTAAATTTTTAAAAAATCTACCTTTTCTTATCTCATTAACCTAATAAATAATTAGAGTTGCTTGATCACTTTTAACATAAAATATATTTGACGAAATCTGAAAAGAGCAAAGGAATTCAACTTAAAAATTTAGAAATAATAATTATAATTCGAATTTATGATAAAATCGAATGCGTTACACGTTTTAAAAGTTCGATGACGTAAGTTACTGCAAAAAGAAATTGTTTTTATATATTAAAAAAATTCCATATATAAAATATAGCTACAATTGTAGATTTATATTGCTTAATTTACTATTTAAATTCAATTAAGAAGTATAGATATGCTGATCAAAATTGAATCTTCTTAAATGAGACTAATTTTGTTCTTCAAGAAACAGAAATTTAGTTTCTGACAAGTGATGTCAAAATGGCGACCTAACAAAATATAACAAATATAGAATATTGCGATAAATGAATCGGAATAAAGTTATATCGAAGGAACTAATCCATTCTGACAGATATTAACTGAATAAATAGCGATTAAAAATTATAATCATTAATTAATATATGAAAAAATCATTATTTAAACTTACAAAAATTCAGAAGTGGAACGCCGATAGAACATTACAACGGAAAAATTCAAACAGCGACCTCTTAAAAATATTGCGTAGTAACAACATTAACTTTATTTAGGCGACCTAACACAATATAACAAATATAGCATATTGCGATAAATGAAACGGAATAAAATAATTCCGAAAGAACTAATCATTCTGACAGATATTAATTGAATAAATAGAGATTAAATATCATAATCATTAATTAATATATGAAAAAAATCATTATTTAAACTTACAAAAATTCAGAAATGGAACGCCAATAGAACATTACAACGGTAAAAATTCAAACAGCGACCTCTTAAAAATATTGCGTAGTAACAACATTAACTTTATTTAATAAACAGTTTAAATTAATTATTTTTATTTTAAAAATAATTTTTACCACTTAAATATATGAGATCAGAGTCCATACAGCACTATGAGCAAGTATAATAAAACGATTTTATACTTGCTCATAGTGCTGTATGGACTCTGATCTCATATATTTAAGCAGTACATTATAAGCAAGTGGTTTTTTCAATTTTAAAAATAATTTTTAATTATAAAATATTATTTCAATCTCTATTTATTATTTTCAAACTTTGTAGTGTATAATTCAATATGATGTTATTAGTTATGGCGATATTATACTTGACGACAGCTTCTGAAGCAGACTGGAGTGATTGCTCGAAGTTAGAAAAACGAGCACTCAATTGGTTGGCTCTGTTATATTTAGATTGCCTATTTTCGCGAACGTTCATTCAATTCTATAATTAATTGACTTTGTTTTAATGGGCTAAGTCTGGCCACCAAAACAAAGTCAATTAAAATAGAATTGTATGCACGTTCGCGAAAATAGACAACCTAAACATAACAGAACCAACAAGGCGATTGAGCAGTCGCTCCAGCCATCGAAAGACTGTATTGAGTCTATGGGAGAGCCGAAGTTCATTCATATCACTATGCCGATGATAGAATCCATTAAATTATTCGAGATGTTACCGTAAAATGCCATAAAATAATGACAATTTTGATTAATAAGCTATAAGCTTCGAATAAAATTACGATATTAACATGATAATAATATGTAGTAAATTGTTTGCATGTCTATCATGATGTCTATATACGATGATCAGATGCGCAATGATGTCAATTTAATTACCTAATTAGGCAATTTAATTACCTAATTTAAGGAACAGATTGGCTTGTAGTACACATTTTAATTTTCTTGGTAATTTATAAAACGCAGTACACCTGTCCTTCGGTTTGCACAGTACTCAGTTTACATGGTTTCATTTTTACACGGTTTTTAAATGAAAACAAAATTTTTTTTGGGTTTTATTTTGATTATTTTGTATTATGCCATTTATAAATTAAAAGAATATCATATTGTCACATTTTATGGGTTTACGAGTTCGTGTAGTAATAAAGAGTGAATACAACTATATTTCGTATAGTCCAATTTATTTACCAAAGAGTGAATACAGCTATATTTCGTATAGTCCAATTTATTTACACACCGTAGAGATTAATAATGAGTGAATACAGCTATATTTTGTATAGTCCAATTTATTTACACACAAACAAACAAAATTTCTATATTTCATATAGTCCAATTTATTTACACACAAAACAAAATAATCTGTATAGTACAATTTATTCACACAAAACAAAATAATCTTGTTTCACTATAACTAAATATTCCAATAAAGACACAAAACAAAATAATCTTGTTTCCCTATAACTAAATTCAATACAAAATCATAAAATAAAATAATCTTGTTTCACTATAACTAAATTCAATACAAAATCCTACTTCGTATAGTCCAATTTATTTACACAAAAAAAATAATCTTGTTTCACTATAACTAAATTCAATACAAAATCCGCAACAAAATAATCTTGTTTCACTATAACTAAATTCAATACAAAATCCAATTACACACAAAATAAAATAATTTTGTTTCACTGTAACTAAATTCAATACAAAATCCGATAATATCTTATACAAGACTAATCTATGTCTTTAATTCAGAATAATTCTCAGATCTTCTTAGTCCACTTTCGCTTTCACAATTTATTGCTCACTATTAACTTTTACTGTCAATATGTCTTTAATTCAGAATAATTTTCAGATCTTCTTAGTCCACTTTCGCTTTCACAATTTATTGCTCACTATTAACTTTTTACTGTCCAAGTCGCTTTCACAATTTATCGCTCACTATTAACTTTTACTGTCCAAGTCTAAGTTCAACTAAACTCAACTCAGGCTTTCAGCTCGACTATTTATGTTTGAATTCTTTTATTGTTTTTATTTGTACGGAATATTGTTATTGTTTTTTTTGTACCATATTCAATGTTAATTAATATTTGTTTTCATTTTCAAAAATAAAGTTTTTATGTACCGTATTCGGTTTTAATTAATGTTTGTTTTGTCGAATGCTCTACCACTGAGCTATACCCCTACTTCGTGTCGCCTTGCTCTTATTGATGTACTTATTATTCATAGTAAATCTCCAAATACAAATCATTCAACATTAAATTTTTTATTATTATTATGCGAATTTTGATATCATTTAAATTCCTGTTTGATCATTTACCATCTTTTCGGCAATATCAGCACTTGTTTTCTGCGCTTGGAATACGTTAACCGCTGATATTCTGTTAGAAAGCGGTGTCTTTAGCACAATATACCATCAGACCGTGATAGACATAAATATCATATAGCTTTCATCCTATAAGTGGCGCAATTTGCAGAATTCAATCTCTCTACGAATACTAAAATTACTTCTCAAAATTTGCAGAAAATAAATACACTAGTAAGATAATGCTTTGAGAAAGTAAATGAATTACTATCATCATCATTGATATATGCCAAATATTTGTGAGCAATGTTCAAACTCTTCAACTACATTCAGATAAGAATAAACAGATATATAGGAATATTAAAATTATCAATTATTTTTCGATAACAACTTTAAATACGAAAAAAATCTCAGAAACGTATGTTAGCTAATTACAGACTGCATCACTGAAGGATAGTTATCTCGTTATTAACCTTTGAAGAGAATAAAGCAATTTAGGATTTAAGCATATCTCAGTTATTAAAATTAATTTCTTATTAGCGAAAAATAATTCATTTTGCCAAATTTCCTTTAGAAGTAACCGATTTCTTCGCAAGGATTTTTTTAACAATCAACTGACAATGTCAAGGTTCAACAATTGTGCAGAATTTCAGCACAAACAGGAAACGTTCAGATGTTCTCTAGAATTATTATAACAATAATAGAAATAATATTATTTCACTATAATAAAGTTTATATTTTTGTTCCGAATTTTTTTTAATAATTTTTTACAGTTCGACGTTGAGCCAACTGAATTGATGCAAATATGATGAAATTATCTTATTGAAGGCAGACCTACCGATGAAAATTTCTCACTTTATATCTTTAATATACTGCTATAATTATGTCGTTTTAATCGAAGTCTGTTTCTATAGCGTTGGATTTAAATCTTAACTGGATTTAAATGAAACACGGAGGGATTATATATAATGGAATAGTCGAAAACCAGAATCATTACACAATCCATAACACAATCTGAACAAAATAATCTATCGATATTGTAGGACGGGATTTGAAGCAGTATATTACCCTATTCTTAGACACTTATAACAAAAAAACGTTCAACCCCCTACTGAAGCGGAATTCATAAAACAAGTATGGAGTACAAGAAAATAAGATAATTACTTTTATATCAATTTTAATCTTAAAATCATAACTATATAATATATACTATTCTGTAAGTAAATGCTAAAATTATCTAATATAATAAATTACAAATTATCGGCCTAATTTTACCTGATAGCAGATTTTCGGCACATATATAGGATATGTTTACAGATTTTCCAGAATTGTTAAAATATAACAATGAAAGAAAAATATTTCGCTACAGAGTGGAAAAATATTTCGCTTCGGTGTAACTACACCGAAATTATCAATTTTTTTTAAATTTTTATAGAAGGATCATCATATAACTTAATTAATTTATTTATTTACTTACAATAACAAGTAAATAAAATATAAATTTTACACTACCCGGTTTACAAAATTATATCCCAAGGATTGGTTAAATTATTTTGAACAACAATTTTTTCATATTCCTTTTATGTTTTAGTTTGTGAGGAAGTTAACTTTGACCTATTTTATTTTATTATACACTTCATCATTTATCGTTATTTTCTTATTATCTAACGTATTATAATTTAGTTTAAGAGTTAACTTACTTCCCACGTCCTCCGTCTCAGTAGTTAGCAATCACGTGTTACGGAATCGGAAACCGTCCTCCGTAAGAGCTGTCCCGGGTAATGACGTCATCTTATCTAACTAATATTACCACTGGTCCGATATGCGAATGTAAGAATGATCCATGTCCATGTTTTGTTCGGTATATAAATTAATTGTAAAGAAGATGACATGAATGAATTAATCTGTAAGCTAATAACTTTAAAACTTGTTACGTATAAGTATGTAAATGAAGCAGTACGGGACTGTAAGTCACCCGGTATAAAAGCCTATGAAAAATGGCAACCGATTAGGTGTTGTCTTGACGTAAAATTGGCGAAAGTGACAGTTGAGTTTCTTGTAAAGATCGATGATTGTTTGAAGTTTGTATCAGAGGTGGAGGTAGTAGACTTTAAGTAGTATTTAAAGTTCTTGGTTTTGTGAATAATTTATTTAAAGTATTTGAGTTGGATTAAATAGTTTTGATTGTTGCATTATTATATTTCAATAAAGCATTTATTAACACTTTTGTAAGTGTTTCGAGTCTAATGAATTTATATTTTTTGTTATTTAACTTGTTTGAGAATTTATTCTTATTATTAGTATAAGTTTCTACTATCGTTGTTTGTTCTAGCTCTAACACTGAATCGGCACTTTTAGTTTAAGTTCCGATTTCCGGTCTTGTTTCGTCAGTTAGACGTTACATTGTGTTAGGTTGTTTTGTAGCTAATTAAATTTAAGATAGAACTTAGAAAAAAGACCTGAGCTCAGGCAGAACTCTGGAATTTGCAGAGTCG
>AYEL01078523.1:0-40840 GCA_000484575.1 Olivierus martensii
CTCCAGCCCGGCAGGCCTGCTGGACCAGTGTGGCCCCCTTGCTGAAGTGGCGCAGAGGTGGGGTTCTCTTCCCCGCCGACAGCTCAGGCAATGATTATAGCCGAGTTCCATCTCGCAGAGGGATCCCTGTAGTGCTATCTAAGCGGAGCAGGGCCATGTTGCCTTTTTAGGCGCAATGTCTTTTGATCTATATGAGCCTATGAGCCTATGATGCACCAGCCACTGGAGGTTACCGACCATCCCCTCCAGAACGAAGTGTTAGACGTCCGCCCATCGTCCCGCCTCGACCGGATATCTCTTCCCTCTCCCGACCAATTGTTGATATAACTGCTACACCACCACCTATACCAAAATATGACAGTAAGACCAATGTCATTGACTTCCTTGCTGATATGGAACAATATTTTATTACCCAGGAAATATCGCAAGAACGATATTTCCTGGGGAGTGGATACACAACTCAATGGCAATCCGGCCAATTGGTGGAGAACTGAAGGCAGAATTAGAGGAGACAGTAGAGTTTGGTCTCACTTTAAATATCGTTTAACCTCATTGTTTTCCCCATTCCTAGGTGAGGTAGCCTTGATTAAACAAGTGCTTAATAGAACTTATGATGGTCGGAGAGATGTGAAAGGTTTCCTTTTGGACACTGTGCGGTTATACCGAAGATGGAGATTGCAAGCTACTGACGACGACATAATTCAGTGCATGATCTCGCAGATGCCTTTGAAAATGCAAGAATATCTAGAAAATCAGTACCTCCCAACCGTCGACAAAGCCATTAAAGCTGCAACACGATACACGCTCCGAAGACAACCCGGAGCCCCTCATCCCCAACGTCCGACGACCCAGGCCCCTCCCGAAACAAGTTATGTTCAAAGAAGTACTGCTGGCCCACGGGAACCACCACGAAATTCAGCTCGTACATCCACACTAGCCACGAATAGAATGTCAACTGTCCAATGTTACAACTGTAGGAATTGGGGCTATTTCTCAAGGGATTGCCCACAGATGCGCACTAGTCCGGTCAACAATAATCGTACCCGCAACCAAAATTCCCAACCTAGTAGAACCCAGCAGCGTCAGGGAAACTAAACGAGAGGCCAAGACAGGAGGCTTGTGCCTCTATAACGGAAAAAACCTCCTTTGTTGGACTATCTATTACAAGACAAATTTGCCATTTATTTCTATCTTTATTAATAATATTATTGTGAATGCTCGCATAGATACTGGAGCTGATAACACTGCCATTAGTGAGAATGTGTGGAAAAAAATAATAAAGAAGGATCGACACATTCACCTCCACCCAGATCCGACAGTATAGTTAGCTGTACAAGGGGAAGAATATAGAACTTTAGGACGTTTTATAGCTGTGATAAAGGTCAATAATGTAACACTGAAACAAACTTGTATGATGTTCCAGATTTGGCGGTGCCGTGTTTGTTGGGACTCTATTTTGTTCAAAAACGTTGTGTTTCGTTAAATTTTGAAGAGGCCGAATTAGAACTGAAAGTCGACAATGACAGAAGGGAGATAAATAGTGATGAAATTTTGACTGATTTACAGACTCCATTAGAAAAAGACAGGTTAGTCCAATTAAAAGATACTCTGTTACAATTTCCGCTAATTTTTAATGATATAAGCCAGGACTAACCAACATGGTGGAGCAGCAATTGACACCAAAGATGCCAAACCAGTGTCCAGTAAACCATATAGTTACTCATTCGGTGAAATTAAACGAGATGAATAAGCAAATAGAAGAAATGAAACAGGACGGAATTATAGAACCGTCTAAGTCGCCGTTGGCATCCCCAGTCTTCATGGTTAAAAAGAAAACGGGAGACTGGAGATTGTGCATCGACTACAGAAAATTAAATTAGGTAATTGTAACTGATAAATTTCCACTTCCCATTATTTCAGAATTAATGAAATCTTTAAAAGATGCAAAGTTCATCTCCACTCTGGATTTATCTGCGGGATATTGGCAGGTTCCCATAAAGGCTGAAGATAGAGAGAAAACTGCGTTCATTACAAACCAAGGGCTCTATCAGTTCATAGTTATGCTCTTTACCTTGAAAAATGCCCCTGCCACATTCCAGAGACTAATGAATGAAGTTTTACAAGATATAAAAGGCACCTTCTGTGAGGTATATTTGGACTACATTATTATTTATTCTTCTACTTTTACAGAACACCTAAAACACATCAGCATGTTACTAGAAAGGTTGTCAAGGGCCGTATTGACCATGAAATTATCCAAAAGCCATTTCTGCCGACCAGATGTCCATTACTTGGGATTCAGAATCGATAATCGAGGAATCATGATGGAGTCAGATAAGGTCAAGACAGAAAGTAAATTTGACATTCCGAAAAATACTAAACAATTAAGCACTTTTTTAGGAATGTGTAGTTGGTATAGCCACTTCATTCCAAATTATGCTACGATTGCTGAACTGCTATACCAACTACGAAGAAAAAGAACTAACTGGTCCTGGACGGAAGCATGTCAGAAGGCCTTCGAAAAGTTAAAACAGGCACTCATCTCCACTCCGATATTGCAACTACCAAAAGAAGGAGAACGATATACCTTGCACACAGACGCAAGTGGTGTCGGACTAGGAGCAGTACTATGCCAGAGGGGAGTTATCGCCTATGCCAGCAGAACATTGGATAAAGCGGAACGAAATTACTTGACCACTGAATTAGTGTGTCTAGCTGTTGTGTGGGCCGTCGAAAAGTTCTGCAGATACCTCGACGGTACCGAATTCACCATAGTAACCGATCACGCGGCCCTAAAATGGTTACAAAGTTCAACCAACCTCACAGATAGGCTAATGAGATGAGCGTTACGTTTACAGGAATTTAATTTTTCAGTGCAACATACCAAAGGAACTGAGAATCAGCTAGTAGACACACTCTCCAGATCTCCCAACACAACAGATAACAACGAAAGAAGACGATTACTGTTCCCATATCTGCGCCATCCTCTCCATTTCCGGAAAAGATGAATTAATCAATGCACAACAAAACGATGACGAGTGGAGAGGATTATACGATTATTTAGCAACCGGCAGTCTACCTCTAGACCCAACATTACCCACAGAAATAGTAGGTAAGTCAAGACATTACACCTTGACTAATGACATTTTGTATTATATTCGAAAAACAGATCAGTCTGGAGGCTTTAGACCCGTCATCCCCAAGAATCTAAGAAATGCTGTTCTGCAAGAATTACACGATCATCCTACTGCCGGTCATCTGGGTGTCAGAAAAACTTTGAAAAAAGTACAACAAAAATGCTATTGGCCAGCCATGGCTGCCGACATTAAAGAATACGTTTTATCCTGTCACGTTTGTCAAACAGTCAAATACGACCAACAACGTCCGGCCGGACTGATGCAAAGTGCTCAGATTACGGAACCCGGCGATCAAGTAGGTATCGATATCCTGGGCCCATATCCAAGATCCAGGAAAAATAATTATATACTAGTAATGACTGATTACTTTAGTAAATGGGTAGAACTGTTTCCTTTAAGAGATATAAAAGCGGAAACAGTAGTAAAATGTATGGTTAATGAGTATTTTTGCAGATATGGTCTACCAAAAACTTTAGTTTCCGACAATGGACCACAATTCATCTCCCACTTGATGGCTGAAGTCTGCACCCAGTTAGAAATAAAACACGTATTTACCACTCCTTACATCCACAATCGAATTTAACAGAACGGGTCAACCACACATTAGGCTGTATGATCTCAGCATACATTAATAAGAATCATTGAGATTGGGATATTCATCTACAGCAGTTGGCATTAGCAATCCGATCGACCGTCCAAGATTCCACCCAATATACTCTGGCAAAATTGTATCTTGGACGAGAAATCATGCTTCCGTGGGACCGCCTCACCAAATACCCGAATCCACCTACTTCTGTAGAAGATAAACTAAGCAATTTGCAACGAATTATAAATTCGGCCAGGAGAAACGTCCAATCTGCACAGAACCAACAACGTCAGCACTATAATCGTCGCCGTCGACAACAAACATTTTAGGTGGGTGATCTTGTGTTATTAAAAACTCATCCTATTTCTTTTGCTCGTAGACAATTCAGCGCCAAATTGGCACCCAAATGGCAGGACCGTACGAGGTTTCGAAAGTGATATTGCCTCTTAACTATAAACTAAAGGATCCAGTCAGTGGAGCGATTCATGGTGACCAGCATATAGCCAACCTAAAGTACCGCCTGTTTAACAGGCCATCATACCCAGTGAGGGACGTCACCGGAGAAGCCAGTGATACAAGACCTACAGCACCAGTAGACAGCGATAACAGAAGAACTGTTTCCGGTCAGCATGTCGCTAGAAGTTCCGATGTGCCGACCTGACGGCTTACACAAACACAAAGAGTGGACTATCGTCGTCTTGCCGGACATCCTCCTCGAAGAAGACAAATTGTATAGTTCTAATTTTCTTTTCAGCAGTAGTAATTGTAAATCCAAAAAGCTTGAGTCACTGAAACATTTTGGAATGTAAATATTGTTCATCGATGATTGTAAGAGATGATCACTAAAATACTAACAAAAATTAAACATTAACAGGGGGAAAGGTCTCTTACAGCCTTCGAAAGGAATTAAAATCAAAATTTTCCCGTCATCAAACGATCAATATTGATCAAGCATCCTTTTATGGATATAATGTATTGTTATGTTTTTTTTTTTTGTCAACAGATGACGCCACTTTCCACTCAGTAAGAGTACTAAGTGGCGGGGCGAAACAAGCCCTTCCACAGGCTGCCCACCCCTGCGGAGGGGTCAGCCGGATTGTGGAGGACGGGGATCGACGGGCCGGGCCCGGACCCCATGATAAATATTTTCAAGGGGTGGGACCCGAGACTCGAACCCGGGTCCTCCAGAGTGGAAAGCCGAAGCGTTTCCACGCGGCCAATCCGGCCGACTGTATTGTTATGTTAAGAAATGTTACCTTCACATGTTAGACTTTAAGGATCAACTAATGCTCATAGAAAAAGAGAACTTTTATTAAGTTGAATATCAGTGAGGCTATGGAAAGTTTACAGAAATTGTAAACAGGTAAGCTCCGACGGACAAAATCCTAAAGGAAATGCCACGCAGTTCCTTATTTTACGGGGGAGGAGTTTGAGGAAGTTAACTTTGACCTATCCTATTTTATTTTATTATGCACTTCATCATTTATCGTTATTTTCTTATTATTTAACGTATTACATTTTAGTTTAAGAGTTAACTTACTTCCCACGTCCTCCATCTCAGTAGTTAGCAATCACGTGTTACAGAATCGGAAACCGTCCTCCGTAAGAGCTGTCCCGGGTAATGACGTCATCTTATCTAACTAATATTACCACTGGTCCGATATGCGAATGTAAGAATGATCCATGTCCATGTAGTCGGCCGGATGGCCGCGTGGTAAAGCTTCGGCTTACCACCCTGGAGGATCCGGGTTCAAATCCGGGTCCCACACCTCCAATTTTTCAGGAGAGGTCCGGGCCCGGCCTGTTGAACCCCATCCTTCAACCATCCGGTTGACCCCATCATGGGTGCTGGCCAGCCTGTGATGGGAGCTATAAATGGCCGCCGCCAGATAAAGAATATCCCATGAGGATATGGCGGCGTAATAACACTAACCTAACCTAATCCATGTCCATGTTTTGTTCGGTATATAAATTAATGTAAGCTAATAACTTTAAAACTTGTTACGTATAAGTATGTAAATGAAGCAGCACGGGACTGTAAGTCATCAGGTATAAAAGCCTATGAAAAACGGCAACCGATTATGTGTTATCTTGACGTAAATTTGATGAAAGTGACAGTTGAGTTTCTTGTAAAGCTCGACGATTGTTTGAAGTTTGTATCGGAGGTGGAGGTAGTAGACTTTAAGTAGTATTTAAGGTTCTTGTTTTTGTGAATAATTGATTGTTAGTATTTGAGTTGGATTAAACAAGTTTTGTTGATTATTTGATTGTTGCTTTATTATAGTTTCAATAAAGCATTTATTAACACTTTTGTAAGTGTTTCGAGTCTAATAAATTTATATATATATATTTGTTATTTAACTTGTTTGATAATTTATTCCTATTATTAGTATAAGTTTCTAACATCGTTGTTTGTTCTAGCTCTAACACTGAATCGGCACTTTTAGTTTAAGTTCCGATTTCCGGTCTTGTTTCGTCAGTTAGACATTACATTATGTTAGGTTGTTTTGTAGCTAATTAAATTTAAGTTAGAACTTAGAAAAAGACCTGAGCTCAGGCAGAACTCTGGAATTTGCAGAGTCGCTAACCGTCAGGTTTAGTTGTATAATAATATTGATATTCGTTAAAATTCGTGACTTTTCTGAGCTCAGGCCGAACTCTGGATTGCAGAGTCGCTAGAACCGTTAGGTTAATTTAATTAATAGTATTGCACTCGTTGAAATTCGCGACTTTGCAAGTTATTATTTCAAATAATTCAACAAACATTTCATAATTGAAGAAACGGTAAAGAAAGACACTTCAAATTTTCTCAGTTTGCACTAAACATAAATACAAAGAAAACTAGGATTGCATAATGCGATTTAGTGGACGAAAACAAAATATAACTCCACCAATCTGAATATTATAGTAATTATACATATATTAACATTAAAACAAAATAATCCTACTGTGATTTGTATGGACTTCAAAATAATTACATGACCATAAATAATCGGTAGTATTGGAGCTGTTTGAGATTATTACATACAATCTTTTTAGAATATTATAATCCTGAGAGATTAAATTACAATATATGTTTTGGCTGATGTCGATAATATAAAGTAAAAACAAATAAGAAAACAAAGATTTGTAATTTAGTAATGAAGGAATAAATAAACCTCATGTTTTGTAATTTTTTTTTTTCTAAATTCTCTTCTTCACTTGTCTTCTAAATTCTCCTCTTCGCTTGTTCATTAATTAAGCCCATTAATGTTCGGTGTGATTTGATATCTCTCAAAAGCGATTATTTGATGTTATGGGTTTGAAGAAGTGCACGTAATCTCTGGGAAGTCGTAATTGGTTACTTTTCTTCGGTTCACTCTTTATAGTTTGTTTCTTCGCTGCATCATTCTATTTATTTGCTGAATAAACAGGTCCGCTTTAGATCAATAGGGCAGAGCAAACATATCAAAATCTATTACAGATTGGACAAAAGTTATCCGAATTTTTCTAAAAGTTGTATAGTTCCTTAAGTAATAAAGATTTATACGGAGGTTTTTAAAATATCCTAATGAACACAGAACTTCCGACTTAAAATTATGACATCTCTTAAATAATGTACTGACTATTTATATCAGTATTTTTTCTGCTGAAGTCTGTTTGTATCGAGTGGGTTGAAATCTTAATTGGATTCAGATGAACTATGGGTGGATCAGATAGTAGCACTTTTTGATCGCACTGTTTCAAAAAAATATTTTCAACCGATATTTTAGGACGAGATTTGAACACGCATTTTCCCTGTTCACAGGAAATAATAAATTACATTAAACCTTCTATTTAAGTGAAGTTTCTGCTGAAGTCTGTTTGTATCGAGTGGGTTGAAATCTTAACTGGATTCAGATGAACTATGGATGGATCACATAGTAGCACTTTTTGATCGCAGTTTCAAAAAATATTTTCAACCGATATTTTAGGACGAGGTTTGAACCCGCATTTTCCCTGTTCACAGGAAATAATAAATTACATTAAACCTTCTATTTAAGTGAAGCTCACAAAACATTTATGGCGAAAAAGGAGATGGTATATAAGATTTTATAATAATTTTATTCTTGCAATATTAAATTACATTAAATACTTCTCGGTAATTAAATGTTAAATTTATGAAATAAATTATCAGATTAATTTTACCTGACAGCAAAAGTTCGGTACACATACACGAATCGTACAGAGATTTTCTAAAATTATTAAAACATAACAATGCGAAGAACATTATTTAGCTAAAATAAAGTTTATATTGTTGTTCAGAAATATTCAGTTTTTTTTTTTACTTTTAATAATTTTTTATTGATCGACGATAAGTGAATTTCTACGAAGGTGCTGAAATTATCCTATTAACGCTAAAAAATAAATAAATTGTATACATATATATCCAAATGTTCCATAATTTATTAGCAAGAAGGAATTATTCCAATATTTGAAATAATAATTCTATGTTATACATAATTTCTACCGCTAATCATTTACGATAAAATCAAAAAAATATCTATATATAATCTGGTAGTTTAAAAATTTCAGAGCATCTAACATAAAGCTTATATAGCTTAACAAGATATCAGCCTGACATAAGAATTAACATGATATTATAACACGGTAAAATCCAAATTATCAATAACGTTTACTTACACATAGACAAATATAATACATGTTACAATAAAGAAGCGAAATATATCGAATTCCTATAGAAATAGGTTACAGATTTAAAGAAGTCGATACTTTTCTCATAAAAAAAATGAAATACTTAAATCAATCGAAATGAAGAAAAATCGGCAAAATAGAAAAAATTCGTAGAAAGGAGCACACGGATTTAAACCATGGAACTCTCAATCTGCAGTCGAATACTCTGCCACTGAGATACATCATACCAAATAACCAAATACCAATTATTCAACATTAAAATGGGCAGCAAAAGCGTAGCCACCGAAGTGGACATATTACGTGTTATAATACTCGATATTGAGGTACTACTATCTTTTTATTAATTATTAGAATCTGGTCATCACATTTATTAACATAAATGAGATATATCTAGACACCCAAACAAAGTCAATTTGCTATATTGTCGAATTTACGTTCGCATCTGCCATGTTGTTGGGGAAAAATCAATGTTACGCGGTTCGTTTTTCTAAAATTGAGGAGTCCATCCAGTATGGTCAACTGTCATTTTCCTTTGGCATCGACTGATATCATACTCATGCGCAGAGCTCTAAATTATCTTATTATTAAAATAACTCATTATTTATATCAGGGCGGCGTATTATCCAACGAGGCTTGTTCCCATGGCCTTACTATTTATGAATTAGGGAATATTGATTAAAAGGTTATAAATGCTATACTTTCCTCGTCAAAAATTTTCTTTAAAACCATTATTATAATGGAATTAATACTGTACTTTAATTTTAATAAATAAAAATACAGGTAATTCATTCTCTTCTGTTTAAGAAATAAAAGGGAAAACTTCTCTTACAATTTTTACACTAAATAATTGTACTTTGAATTATTTTTATTTATTAAAATTATTCTCTTCTGTTTAAGAAATAAAAGGGAAAACTTCTCTTACAATTTTTACACTAAATATTGAAAACATTAAATAATTCAATGTAAATAGTATTTATTTATTAATTTATAGAAGTGATTTTATACTGGGATAAAATATTCTTTATTATTCGTAATGATAAGTTGCTTCATTCAGTTCATAGTAGAAAACAGTTGAAAAATAAAATTGTGCGTGTAATTTTAATCTAACTATAAAGTTTAAACCAATTTCTTACCTTCAATAGATGTTAAATAACCAATATTTTTTTAAAACTACTAATATTCATAATGCGAAAAACTTGAATGCTTCAGTATATTTCCGAATCCTATACCAACAAAGTATCCTGTACTTAGTTTAAACCAATTTCTTACCTTCAATACATGTTAAATAACCAATATTTTCTTAAAACTACTAATATTCATAATGCAAAAAACTTGAATGCTTCAGTATATTTCCGAATCCTATACCAACAAAGTATCATGTACTTTCCCAATAAAAAACATTCAAAAAATTACTTAAAAATTTTATTGAAAAGTTCTGTACACAATATCAATATTTCCAAATTGTTTATCAATATGTAAACAAACTGAAAAAGTATTTCCCACAACATTTAAAAATGAAAACGTTTTATCTCAAAAAGATTGTATTCTATTAAAATCACGTTATGGTAAATATGATATTAATTATCATCATGATAAGCACATTATGGACGGATACTATTTTGCTGGAAGCAATGGAATTTGTGAACATTCCTGCAATCCTTTCTAAAGATCCATTATTAGGAAGAGGTTTAATGCCTAATAAATGGCACATCAAATTGTAATGATCGACATTTTCGATGGGTGGCGATACATATCCTTTCTTTAAACCTAGAAAAAAAAAATTAAACGATAAAAATATTAGTGAAAACAATATTTAAAATATCTTTAAAATATAATAAGAAAATTAAATTAAACGATAAAAATAAAAATATTAGTGAAAACAATATTTAAAATATCTTTAAAATATAATAATAAAATTAAAATTTTAAATGTTACAATAACATAACATATAACATATATATTTTACAACATACATTTAAAGATTATATATCAATAAAAGATAAATTATTATCATTTACGTTTATTAAACAGTAAATCATTATTACTGATATAAAAGTATTTTGAAATACTGTATTGATTACGATAAAAAAACAAGCAATTTCGCTTATTTTCTGAATGTGCCCTTTACTTTGGAATGATTAAAATTAAGAGATTAAAATGTATGTCATCAAAATCATCTTCAATAGCATAACTTGTATATCGAATGTCAAAAAATATATATATAAAAATTGCAGTTTGATAATCTTATTGTCAATACTGTACAAATATAATTATGCAGTTATTATATACCCCCTCTGCGCTCATACTTTTGGAAGGAGACTAAAGGAATGCGAATTGCGTGTGTCAGTGATCTTTCTGGGCTGTTTGTTAGTAGTTCAACTTCGCCATAATGGCAAGAAGTTGAGAGTCTGAGGAAGTGGTGGCCGGTGTTATTTGTGAGTATCAACGGGGCAGCCCCTTTACCAGACTATAACATCTTTTTCCTTATGATTTTCAAAGCTCAACGGAAAGAAAATTGAACCTATTAAACACAGATTTAAAACTAGACTGGATAAAGAATAATGAGAATAAAAACTGAAGTATGAATGGAGATTTGGTGTATGGAAAGTGAGTACATGAGTGAAAGGATATGAACAAGAGCTTGTGAATGAAATGTGTAAATATAGATTGGATGTGCTTTGTGTGAGTGAAACATATCAAAAGGAATGTGCATTTGAGTGTGTAAGGAATGACATTGTGGGAATATGGTTTGGGGTAAAAAATAATGAGCGAGCGAGAAGTGGTGTGGGTGTGCTGATGATTGAGAGAACCAAAAAAGTGTATATTAGAATACAGGTATGTGAATGACAGAATAATATGAGTAAGGATGAAATTAGGACTGTTTCTGATAGCAGTGTATGCTCCTGTGAATGGTATGAGTGAAAATGAAAAAGATAAATTCTGTTGTGACTTGAATGATACGATAAATGAAAGTTGTGGCACTGAACGAGTGATTGCGGCTGGAGATTTGAATAGCAAAATTGATGTGGAGAAAGATGGAATGGAAAGATTGATCAGGAAATATGATGATCTTAAAATGAATAACGATGGAAAGCGACTGTCGGAAGTTTGTGCTGAAAGAGGATTATTTGAATCAAAATACCTACTTTAGGCACAAGGCATTCATCAATATATCTGGAAGAGCCGTGAGAGAGATCAGAAGAGTATGATTTGATTTTGTATGATGAAAGATTGAGAGGTAAGGTTATGGACGCAAGAGTGATAAAAAAGTGCAGAGATATGCTCAGATCACTACCTGGTAATCTCTAGGATGAATCTATTGAGGGGATGGAGAACTGTAATGACGATAACCATATTCTGGTGTGCTCTTTAAAAAATTGTTATTAAAATTATTAATATGAATGTTCTGTTGTGTCATCAATCGACAAGCATATATTTATGATATCATTCTCGCTCTCCTTAAAAAATGCCTCAGAAATTATAAGATCATCATCATTTTCTATAGAAAGCGTGCTGAGTATCGTTGCTATTGGATTTTTCAATTTTTCAAAACATCGACTTGAGAAACTTCTTAAAATCTCCAAAAAAATTTTAGGTTTAGTATTAAAATTTCGTATCTAAATATCCAATGTTGATATTTTCGAAGATAATTACACTTATCTTATAAAGTTCTAGACATTAACTATAGTATCATTACAAAAGTTGCTTTTATTTAGTTATATTGCATATGCTAAATACCATAGCAGAGAATATGGAATTTTAGAAACAAGTTACTCAATGTCAAATTAAAGTTTTATTCTGTAATTTTTCCGAAATATTTCTGTTTGCCGATTTTTTATAAATGTACTAAAGTTTAAAGAAATCTTTGAATATTTTTATTATATCAAAAATAATTTTATTCCTGCGGTATTTATTTCTTCGTCATGAATAACTTTTTCATTGATAACAGATAGTATTTTTTAGAAAATATTAAAATTAAAAAGATAATCATCTTTTGAAAATACAGTTTTTCATGTATCTTTAAGGAAAATCCTGAAAAAATTATCTTTAAATTTGATGATGTAGATGTCAGGGTTTTATTGAATATTTCTTTGTTATATTAACTGAGTTACTTTTATGTAGATTTATTACTTATATTAAACTAATCCACAGATGTATCAAAATTAAAGAATCTTACTTGGTCCTCTTGCATAGAAAATAGTTCTCATATCTTTTACTTTATAAGGATCATAACCATGAGTTCCGCTTCTTGTAACGGTTGATTTTCCTGGAATACTTTTCCCCGGAAGATCCATCTAAATTTTAAATGATAATAAAAAACAATAGCATTTAATATTAATGATTAAAATAAAATAAAAAAAAATTCAAGACTAAAGTATATTTGTTACAAACTCATTCTATAGCAGTCCTTATCAAAATAATTTAATAACTAGTTTTATATAAAAAATGTTATTATTTTAGTTATGATTTATTTTTGATAAATTAATTATAAAAAAAATATAAAAAATAGTTAAATCTCTTAAACGACACTTGAACTATGAAAGAATTAAAAATAAGAATTATAATTCATTCTCAGATGATAATATTTTATGTGTTTTAATGTTTATTCTATATAAATTAAAAAATAGATATAAGGACTTCTCGCTAGAGAAGTCCTTATATCGCTATTTTTTAATTTATCTCTTTATATGTCTATAAAGGTTTTCAGAGCTCAATTTTTATTTTTCTCTTATAGCAAACAGTCAAACCTCGGTTCACGAACGTCGCGGATTATGAACAGTTCGGTTTACGAACAAACTTTCCGAACACAAAGCATCTCGGATGACGTACTGTGTCTCGAGTTACGAACACGCAAGCCATCAACATAAAGATTTTCAATGGTAATGTCATGTATCATTTTAGAAACATTGTAAAACGGTAGAGAAAAACAAATCACACTGGACAACTTTTTGGTGAGACAGAGGCCCAGTGGGTCTGAAGCAGAATCGGGTAGTGCCAAGAGACAGAAAAAAAGAAAAGTATCCCTTCTAAACAATAACATTTTACTTTCTCGCCATCTTCCACTTATGTTGTCAATTCTCCTCCATACAGGTATGGTAAAACTAAATTAAGTTTTCGTCTTTATTTGATCTGCTTAGTGTTGTGTTTATCTTTTTTGTGATAGATTTAATGGTTTCCATTAATTTTGTGTTAAGAACTTATGCATAAAGTACTGTTGTAAAAGTTTAAATAAGCAATCATCTGGGGTCCAGGAATGGATTAATCCATTTTACATTAATTCTTATGGGGAAAATAGTTTCGGCGACTTTCAGGAACGAATTAAGTTCGTAAATTGAGGTTTAACTATTATTCTAAAGAATTTTTTTGCTGATTTATAAAATATATTTATACACATATTACACCAATAGAGAGTTATTTTGCTGCTTCGATAATATATAAACATCCAAATTTTGACACATTGCTGACCCGTTAAAATTTTAAACCACTTAACCATTTGAAAACACGATGATTTTGATTCGCTTACCAAATATATTTTATATCTCTGTTTTGGTTCATCTATCGATCTTATTTATTAAAAATTAACCAAAAGGTATTAGTCGACGGTGAAAATAGGGCCTGATCTACATATTTCGGGGTAGGGTACAGGCGCTTGAGGCGACAGCTTGGGGTCCCGTAGGTATAAGAGGCCCTAAAAGTTAAATTTGACAAAAAGTTTTTAAGAACTTACGAATTTTACTTCAAAAAATTACAATAATGAATATCAAGATCAAATTAAGGTATTTGAATAGATCATATAAATAAAGATCAAAATAATTTTTGGCTTCATTGACTTCGAACTAACAATATGCTATGACTTATAACTGAGTAATTATTTTTCTTGTTGCTATCAAGCAAAGAAAGTAGAATTGCTTTTAAATATAAAATATAGTATATTGCTCACTACCTTTTATCAATATTTTACCAGAGTCCTGGTAATTGCATTTATACAGTATATGCATATTTTTAAATTTTACTCTGATTGAGGGCCGAAGAACGTTAAGTACGATACTGAAAATTAACAGCAGAACATCGAAAATATTTTAGTTTCTTTACAAAATATTATAGCTGTATATTTATATTCCCTAGTTGATAAGGATAGTCGATCCTGGCGATACTGAAAATTAACAGCAGAACATCGAAAATATTTTAGTTTTTTTACAAAATATTATAGCTGTATATTTATATTCCCTAGTTGATAAGGATAGTCGATCCTGAAATTCTTTTCCGATATTTCAGAATATTGTTAGTAGCAGGCACTTTTATATTCACCGTAAGCTGAGCATCATCCGTGATGGAATCAATCGAAAGATTGAAAGATATAATTCAACGGATTAGACTCGGATTCACTTAAAAAAAGTAATGAACTCTCCCAAAAAACTGAATATGTCGGACCTGGATCCTTCAAGATGACAAGCGATTGTTTTACTATACGGTCATCCAGGCCAATTCTTGTTACTTTTGATGATATATGTTATACTGGACATCAGCCAGTAATTCTTAAAACCGTTGTTTAAGAAAGTTCTATAGTATCTGACATTGGATAGCTCATAATATAATTATGTGATTACGTGTTCCTAAAAACAACAAACGACCTCGAAAATTTTGAAGCGAAGTTTCAATCGACAAATATTTATTATTTTTATGGATTGAGATGATTTCTAAATAGTCTAGCAAAAACATAGATAAAACACTGTTGATCATAGTACTTATAATGTGTAAACGCACTGCTGATCATGTATTTATAGTATCGTATCATCATCATTATAGAAAAAATGAAGTAAATAAATTCTTTGAGAGATTTCACATGACTAATTATACTGTCAAAAATATGTGTTAATATCGAATTATCTCTCTAATAACTTATATATATAGCAGCATCGGTTCTAGATATTTTGTTACCTGAGGCAACATTAGAAAATGGCGCCCCTCTCCTCTTCACTCACGCACATTTATACATAAACATATCTAATACTTTGGGGAAAGGGAATGTAATGACGTCAGATACATAATCACGAGAAACACAAAAATCTTGGATAGGATTGGGAGATAGTAAAACTAAACTGGGATTATTTACAGCTTTTAATGAAAATAAAGTGTTATCTGCAGTAAAAACAATAATAATAAATGAAGTATATTTGTGATTATGATATCCTGATTGCGATATCCCAATGCGGGAAAACGTGAGGGAAACAAATATTTTATTTAGACAGACTGTCATTCAATCATGTAAATAATAACAATTTAATTCGCACTGGTTTCTCTCTCTCCCTCGATACGTATTACCCGTTAGAAAAATATACCATTAGAATATGTCTTTGTAGACAGACTCTACAGCACGAAATATTATCAAGATAAATATAATTAAACTTGTGTGTGAAATTTGCAACTGTATTTTCGCGCCATCTCATAATTTTCGCCCTAAGTGACTTCCTCACTCGCTCACCCTAGATCCGGCGCTGATATAAACTAAATTATAGAAACCGAAATGATTGTTACAATTGTATGGACTATCAAATACGCACAACGATGAAATTCTGGATTTCAAGCATTCATTTGAATAATTATTGTGATTATTAAATAATTATAATTAATTACTATAATTATTCAAATAAATCGTGAGACGATTATTTTTTTATTCTCTGATATTCTATGCTATTTATTAGAGGGATGTTTTATATATTTCTTATTTTATATAGAATATTTTTCATTTCTTAAAAAAGTCTCTTCTCTCAAAGAAACGTCGAGCTACCAGAAAGCACTGATTATAATTTTTTTCAAAAATAATGCATTGCTTATTTAAATAAATATGTTTTAATTAGAAATCATTTATTAAATCAAACAGAAAAAAACTATTTTCATGTTCTTGTTATGTTTATTAGCATCCATATTAGGTCTAATATAAATAATTAATTTTCTTGATTAGATAAAATAATCATCCTAGGAAAAGTTTTATAAATTAAAACTTACCCCAGTAATAAAGGATCCTTCATCTGCAACTAATAGTATAGGAAGAGTTAAATAATTATTTTTAAGATGATAATGTTCTGGAATATTTTGTTTTCTATATACGTTGAGACCAGGAAATTTGGCATTTTTTATTTTATTGTAAACCTGTTTCAAACGAAACAATAAATTTTCAGTTTAAGAAATAATCATTTAATTATTAAATATTTAATTTTTAATAAATAAATTAAGTAATGTGAATATTTCAAAAATGTAATCGTATTGTCATATATGTTGAAATATTTTTCTAAATTGAAAATGTCTTTTATTAATTATTTATACTATAACTAAACAAACAAGCAAAAAAAGAAATAATTCGAGTTTTATAAACGATTCTAAATATATTCTTTAATTTTTGGCCATTTTTTAATTAGAATTTTATCTTGAATAATATTTATTTTTGCTAACAGATGTCACTACTTTCCATTCAGTTAAGAGTACTAAGTGATGGGCTGCTCATCCATGCAGAGGGATCAGTAGAATTATGGAGGATGGGAATCGGGAAGTCAAACCCATGATAAATTTTTCTCAAGGGATGGGACCCAAGAATCGAATTCGAACCCTTCAGGATGGAAAGAACTCACGTTTCATACTACAGGAGCCCCCCAATCGTATTTTGTCATCAAGAATATAAACTACTAACCGGTGTACCCGGCATTGCCCGGGAATTTCTGGCACGTCATTTGTAGAGAGGCGTTAGTTTCTGGTTTGCGAGATTTTCTGATAGCTACAAATGATATCTGTAAGCAAAGCGGAAAAAAATCAAAAACATTGGTGTGGTGATGATGTCATAGTGGCGTCATATGTTGGAAGTTTAATGACTTCACACATTGGCGTTTTGTGATGTCATCCATTCCTATATTATAACGATGTCAAACACTGATGGCATTCTTAGGCATCAATCATTGTTGCATTGTACATTGGAACATTTGTGATTGCACTAATTACTACCTTACAATGATGTCACATACTCCAATTTTTTTGACATCATCCATCGATGCTTCATATGTCAGAATAGTTATGACACACAACTGTACTGACATATCAAGTATCGAAGGATCAGTTAAACAGAATGTTATCAGTATATGTATGATGTCATACACTGATGTATTCTAGGACGTCATTCATTATTTTGTTGACGAACTTCTTCGAAATCACTAATTGTTACGTCATAATGATTACACTGATAATATTTATGACGTCATTAACTGTTACGCCATAGTCATGTCATGCCTGTGAGACCATGATGTCATCCTGCCTCATGCTTTGCGACGTCAACAGTAATCAGAACAACAGACTGAAGGATTTATATACACATTTTAAATTGCAATTCTAAAATGTTTCATCCTAGGGCAATTTTGATCCAGCGTACTCTTTGTTACCACTGGGGAAAGCCACTCTACAAAGTTTGGTCCCTATAAGTCAAACGATGTGGGAGCCTATGCAAAACAGATAGATAGAAAGAATGGCACAATGTGCCCCATTCCTAAGGGAGATTTTGATTTTAGATATCCTATGTACCCTCAAGATAATGAGAAGTTACCCTACAAAGTTTGGTCAAGATCAAGTGATATAGGAGCCTTTAAAGAACAAATAGATAGACATTGCATTTTATATATATATAGACTAATAAATAAGCATCTCAGAGCACAATGGCTATTCTATATAGATCGATTATACTCGTAGTTTAGGGGAGATTATCAATTAAAACAATTATTTCAATATGATTTAGGCAGCTATTGATGATAACTTTGTTATTGATTAAAATTTAAATTTCCACCTCACAGATATGTTGGCGCATAATATGGTTTATTTGTATGTTTTCGACAGAAAATAAATCGTCTCGAAATCGTGGTACACGTAAAAAAACAAGGGTAATTTCAAAAAAATATAGTACAGGACATAAAAACTTCTTTGGTTTACAAGAAACAAGCAGAAATATTCAGAATTAAGAAACATTACCTGAAAAAATATTCTCCTTAAAAATAATAATCGAATAAAATCTGTTCGGAATAATAAATCTTATGTTAAACTTCTAGAAAGAACTAAAACGACCTATTTTTCGAATCAGTTATTTATTTTTCATTTACTTAGCATTTGGAATTCAATGGCTTTTTACAATTTTAACGTTGTGGTGATAACGTCATGAGTGACAACTATTGCTTAATCACTATAGATGTCACTCATAATGTCATCACCACATGATAATGGATCAAAAACGGTTTCTTTTAATATTAAAATATTTAAAATATCAATATTTGTTACTGTAGCTAAAAAATTTGGCATGTAAAGTCAACAACACTAAAACAATATCAAAATTTTGTATTCATATATCCTCGCTGGGCTAATTTTGATACAATTTTATAAAATTTTATTAAAGAATCCGGAATTCCTTTTACTCATATCGTTAAATGAAGTGTTTATCAGAAAAATTTGTGTTTAGTTACGTAAAAAAAAAATTGCACAAATAACTCCAGTAAGCTATCTGATATTGACTTAAAAACGTTCAGAAAATTATAATAAATAAATTGAAATATTCTTTGATCTGTCTTTTAGCAAAAGTTACATTAGTATCTTCAGTATCCTATACAGCCAGTTACCCGGCATTTCCCGTGAATTTCTGGCATATCATTTGTAATGCGACTTTTTTTGCTAACAGATGATGCTACTTTCCAATCAGTAATGATTACTAAGGCCGGATCTAATCCCTGTCACAGACTGCCCACCCCTGAGGAGAGTCAGCCGACGGGCTGGGCACAAAAAATTTTTTAAGAGGTGGAACCCCAGAATCGAACCTGGGTTCTTTAGAATGGAAGCATTTCCAGATGATGTAGAGAGATAGTAGTTTCTAGCTAATATCAACAACGATTAGAACAACAGTCTGAAAGATTTAAATACATATTTTAAATTAGGGGACCTCAAAATGCTCTCCACCCAAGTGAGATTTTGCCTTAAGGTACCCTATGACATACAAGGGATCAGAGAAAGTCGTTAAGCGAAGTTTGATCTCGATAGGACAAATAATGTGGGAACCGATGTGAAACAGGCGTTCTCACTCTTGTCAAATAAATAAATAAATTATTATTATTATTATTATTGTTGTTGTTAATTAACAACAACAATAATAATAATTTTAAATTAAAATTCGTTATGCTTATTATGAAACAAAGATGTATAATATATATTAACGTACCTCCTCTTCTTTACCGTCTTCCGGAAGAATCATGCACGATGCACCTTGATATATCATATATTTAATATCAGACGATTCCAGAACTGAATCGAGTTGAATAATTCTTACATTTCGAGGATCGACGAGTGTCATTCCATGATCAGACACAACAACTAAGTTCAGCTAAAATTGGATTATAAAAAATATATTTTATATACTTCTTAAATCCTGTTACTAAAATTATTAATTTTTTTGTAAATATTATTATATGTATATAATAATTTTTAAAAATTTATATATATTTATGTGGTGACGTCGTCGTTTCCCACATCTACGGATTGATATATATTAACAGACATCAGAGAGAAAAGGAAAAGTTTATTCCATTTCAAAAAGCAAAGAACATGGCGGCCAACAACTGCTCTGTCTATTGATAGTTCCAGAGCAAAATTTTTTTGCATTTGAAAAAATAATTTCCTATATCGGTATTAAAAAATTGACTACCAGCAGAAGAAAAAATTACACCCAAATAGTCAACCATCTTGATGCGCAAGTGTTGAATTTAAAAACAGATGCTTTAGCACCCACCGATGGATTGTTATGTCGTCATTTTAGATAGATATCAGTGTTGGAGAGTGTTGAATTTAAAAACGCACCCAAATTTAAATTTGTCTCTGAGTTCCAGCACTGATCGCATATTGCTAATGAGATGTGCGTTAGTTTCGAATATGATTTTATCGTGTGCAGAATGTTAATTAATATGTTTTAAAGAAGGTTTCTTTTAATAAATGAAAAACAAAACAGAATATAGGGAATTAAATTTAAAAAAATAAAAAATATTATATACAGGTAGACGCTGAATAACACAGACTCCGAAAAAGCGGATTCGTATAACCGGACGTAAAAGTTGTTAGAAGTTGTCATGGAAACGAAATAAACATCGTTTGGTTTTTAATACAATCAACGGATATTATATGAATTTAAAAACGCACCCAAATTTAAATTTGTCTCTGAGTTCCAGCACTGATCGCATATTGCTAATGAGATGTGCGTTAATTTCGAATATGATTTTAGTGTGTGCAGAATGTTAATTAACTTGTTTTAAAAGGTTTTACTTTTAATAAAGAAAAAAAAAAAAACAAAAACGGAATACAGGTAATTAGATTTTTAAAAATATTATATACAAGTAGACCCCGTATAACATGGACTCCGAAAATGCGGATTCGTATAACCCGATGGAAAAGTCGTTAAAGTTGTCACGGAAACGAAATAAATATCGTTTGGTTTTTACAATCACGGATGGCTGAATTCTGCTTTTCACAGAATTTCCAAATGTGATACCATTCGATAGATCTCATCAAACTGGTCAAAAATTATAATAGAATCATGGACGAAAGCGGCACCGATTAGATTTCGAAAAATTTACCTCAGAATTGGTAAATGAACCATGTACCGCTGCCATATTGAACGAGAAATAAAACGTCACGTGACCATCATCGTAATGACAAAAACCTGCTATAGTTTTACACCTTTTTTTTAAAAGCCAAAAATACGCCGGGAATTAATCTTACGATTATGTAGGTAATGATTTTAGATAAGTAACTTTTAAAAAAAAATTTATCCTTCGCGTTATACGGGATTGTTTATAGCAGAGCTGTTCAACCCGCAGCCCAGCAGTTTGATGAATGCGACCCGACATAAAATCCTAAACTTCCTCAAAACATTGAGATTTTTATGTACTTACTGAAGTTTTTATTATTTAAATGCCTATCTACATTTCCTATTTCCATTTTCTAAAATATTTTTTATTTCAGTGATTAAAACTTCTTGATTCCACAATGATTTTAAAAAATTTCTGAACTGAAAAGTCACAGATTATTATGCTACGACATTTTTGCTTATTTGTCATGTTGGATATCACTAACTTTTTTGCTTAACAACTTTGTTAAAATTAGTATATTTTATGTGCGGTCCGAGACAATTATTTTTTCTTCAAATGTGATCCAAGGAAGCCAAAAGATTGGACATCCCTGGTTTATAGCGTTGTATGAGAACTAGTCGCAATCTTTTCATCGCATTATAGGCGAGTGCATTAAACTGAAGTTAATTGTATATACATAGAATATATCATCCCTGAGATGTTCTTTATTTATCTCCCTCTGCCTTTGTTCCTCTCTTAAGTTTGTTAAATTTTTTAATAAATTTAAGAGTACGAAAAGCCATAAACAGCTACAGCACTGTATAATATAAATACAAATTTAAAAAAAAAAATTGTTTTTTCTTACCTACAGCTCCTAATTTTAAATAGATATAAATATCCGAACTATAATAACATATTTTCTTATTGAAAGGAGACAGATGGTCATCGGCACTATTGGAACGACCTGTTAAATTCGGACATTTATCCACCATCATAGTCGCATACACTCCTAAAAGACATATAATTGCTCCACCCACGATATATGTGTAGAGATAGCCCTGTATGTTAAAAAAAACAGCAATTATAATTAATTTTGAAGAGGGTATTTGAACAATGTTCAGATATAATTTATTTGCCTACATGAAAGAAAAATAATGGTATTTGATTAGTGAGAACTTCGCTAAATGTCATGATGGCGGATGCAACGATCAACAGTTGTGCATATATACTACTTAACAGATGAATGAGTTCCGACTTCACCTTATTCCTGTAATATAGAAATTTTTATGAATAATATGTTAATATAATCGAGTAATAGTTTAAAATGCAATTTATAATCAACCTATTAGAACGACGCTTTGGCAAATCGAGTTCGCCATTTTTATCTAACGATTCTCCTGCTGGTAATGTGGCACTGTTTACCGTCTTTTCCATGGTGCCAATGTCGGAGGCACTACTCCCTCTGGAAGGTGGAGTGGTCACATCTGGTGGAGGAGGAGGAGGAGGTGGTGGTGCGATTCCTTGCAGAAGGGTATCGGCCTTCTCTAAGGATGATTTCTTCGGATTGTCTTTTTCCTTATACATTTCGTGAGGTCGGTGATATCGTGACATCATTCTACGATCTAAAAAAAAAGAGAACGTTTAAATCGCGCTTAGTTACGAATTCTCCAAAACAGTCGCATTAACTAGCATATATGCAGTAAACCCTCATATAACGCGGTTTCGATATGACGTGTCTACAAATTTTTACGAATTTATATTAAGAGAATTATCTTTTAGCTCATAAAAAATAGGCCTACACATTTTTTTGCATAGTGTCAGTTTTTTAACATTTAAAGTGTTTATTGTTGAAAATTGTCTTCGTTTTCTGACAGGAGAGCGCATTAAAAATTATAATTGTTAATTTCCTTCTAATGAGTCGCATACATAATTAATATGTAATGCTTTTTTTATATATAAAAAATTTATTTTTTATAATAATGGACACTGAAACTGCAAAGAAAGGGAAAAATTGTTTTGAAACTCTAACTCTTACTTTTCTGTGTGATGTGGATCCCGTATAACGCGGCTTTTCTATAGAAAATCCGTATTATACGAAGGCTAACTGTATATACATTATAAATAAACTGCTCTATTATTAAATTTTATGTAATTTGCGCAGTTTTTTATTATTAACTAAAACCTTGCTAGTGGCAAACGAATGCATGAATATTTCGATAATATTTAAATGCCATCATATTCAATCTGTTCAAATTCAATGTAAGTAATGTTTCACGCCAGTAGAAAATTTCCATAATTGATCTGAATATTTTTACAATTTCCTAGCACATGGAATTACTCTTTACAAACGATAATAGATATTCTAATTCAAAGAAAGCGGTAGTAAAACGTTAACTATTATAAAATATCTTTTATGCTATTTTGTGACCAGTATAACCGTTTCACTATTTTAAAAGTATGTTTTATTGAAGAACAACGACCTAAACTGTCAAATCAATTGAATAATTCGACAGAGAACAATGTCGATATATATATATTTATCATCATAAACCTTGACATCGTTGAACTAGACATTAGAGCCGATAGAGTTTTTGAATTTATTATTTTAAATGCACGGAAGTTCGATCCAAAATTCACGCTTTAAAAACACATTTATCTTTTAATTTTAATAATAAATTATTAATTACATTATTAGTTTTATATCCGAAGTATACAGTACGATTGTTTGTTTTTTTTTTTTAATAAATTCTAAAATGTAAGTGCAGAATTGCCATTACTTGTTTTTAAATGGGTTCTTATAGGAGCGGTTTTTTTCTTTATTATTATTATTTTGTTATCCAGGATAATAACAGTAAATTAAAATTTCAAATAACGAAAACTTTGGCAAGGATCCAGTATTCTTTTAAGCTTTAGTCGACGAAGATTCAGTGCGACAATCATGTTAAAAGGGAAGTTGTTAAGATGCTACCATATATTAAACTCGATCGGTAATTTGCCAAGAAAATGCCTTCTTAAAAAAAAAGAGAAAAAAAATATTATTAAAAAATAAAATTTATAATCTTTGAACACAACAAAATTTATCTTTAAAATATTGAAATGCATACAAAGTTATTTAACTGGAAATTATTTAATTTTATAAAATATAACTCTGTAAAGATCGAACAGAAAAAACAAACAACCTTCGTTAAATAGCAAAATACATTAATGTAAAAGTTTTATTTGTTAATTGGACTTAGTGATGTAATAATGACAACATATGTAGTTTCCATTACTATATCGCTAAAGAAAGTATTGGTGCAAAGGAGTGGTGCTATTCCTTGTCTCGCAAGTTGATGTGATGTGAAGCTGCAATGTGCAACTGGCTAAACATAGTTAATATAAATTAACATAAACATTTAACAGCTTTTTTTCATTAAATAAGTGGGATTTTATTTTGGTTTCTTTTGATAAATCATGCCCGTAATATTTTTATCATTTTAACGTAGTTACAAAATATATAAATATGGTTAAGCGTGTAATTGTGTATAGTATCATACATGAATATATATATAATACATAAAGCATCAGGTACAGACTTATGCATAAAATTTTATTTAAGAATAAACAAATAAAGTAGACACTCAGATTAAGTAGATTATCTACAGATTTTATAGTCAAGAAAGCGTATAGTATCATACATGAATATATATATATAATACATAAAGCATCGGGTATAGACTTATGCATAAAATTTTATTTAAGAACAAACAAATAAAGTAGACACTCAGATTAAGTAGATTATCTACAGATTTTATAGTCAAGAAAGTGGCACATAAGAACACGCACTTACGTAAGACTGCATTGTAAATTCATTCACCAACTCTTGCTTATAAAAATAGAAACGAAACGCTTCTTGAAGACAAAGAGGGGGAGAGAAAAAAGAAAAGTTTTATGCGCGAAGCGGCGAGTGACAGAGAACAGAAACAGGGATGTTCGAAATGACGCGTATCGGAGACAACGCGATCTAGGACACACAACTTGATTTAAAGCTAAAAAGAAAAATCCACCTTGGCTAAATAATATATGCTTAAAGAAAATATAATATTTTAAAAGTTAGAATTTCTCATATCTTTTTCCTCTAGACATATTTAAGGCTTGTTTTCTTCTCTTTGCTCACTGTTCTGTTTCGTATAACACGATCAATCGCATTAATATTTCCTATTACCTAGTATGCAATTTTTTAATTTTTCTCATGAAAAACTTTATTTTTAATTCTTGCTTCCATTTATATAAACTTATTATTAAAAAAGCAAAAAAATATTTTAAATATTTTTGCCTTTTTAATGATTTACAGTATAATAAAAACAGAAATTAACGTATTGTAATGGAATTAAGTTCGCCATTACATAAAATTGTGCTTCCTTTAACTATATGGCATGTAATTAAAGTATATTCAAACCAATGACGTAAGAAAAAAAAAGCGATCTTTGGTTCTATAGCGTAAGTTGAGGCCAAATTAAGGTTTTGCTATCTAGGTGAATGATCTGTAAATTAGATATTTCTTTATTTTGTCACGCCTTCTAAAGATGACTGTGATCTATGTGTTGGCATATCATTTATATTAATAAATGTTGGCAATATATATATTTATATATAAGCGAATATGGCTGGAAATATTTTCAGACTTACATCATAAGTAGCAATTCTTATATAGTTAACCGCTGTTACCAGATAATACATTTAGCCTTGAATAATTTGCTAGCATTAAAAAAAGATTCTATAATATAAGCGAATATGGCTGGAAATATTTTCAGACTTATATCATAAGTAGCAATTCTTATATAGTTAAGCGCTGTTACCAGATAATACATTTAGCCTTGAATAATTTGCTAGCATTAAAAAAAGATTCTATAAATCTAATTGACCCGAAGTATTTTACATTTTAGCAATTGTAGATGCAAATAGAACAAAATAATAAAAGAAAGGATTGATAACAGTTTAACAAATTTAGCTAACACGAATGTCCTTATTTTAATTTGATAAAAAGTTTATTTTTTCTAGTTGGGACGGCGTTGTTTTGATTACGATTTTGTGCAGAGTCAATAAAACTTCATAAAGTTTATAATTTTTTTATGACCGAATAAAGAAAGCAAAACATACGCCATCCATAATTAAATAATTGTTATTTATATAGGCTCCAGTTTTATTAATTTCATAATTAGATAATGTTAATCGAACTAACAACGAATATTTATTATTTGCTAGATTAGAATAGTTTTTTGTTTCATTTGTGAAGTCCAAGAAGAAGAAAAAATATTTTTTAACCGTTACTAAACGTAGTTCTTAATAGATTAATAATAAATACTAATAAAGGAGTTTAGATTATTAAAATTAGGATAAGCACGATTTCTATCCATTTGAATAGAATTTTAACAAAAAAATTAAAAAGAAATTTCAAAATTATGATGCCAATTTTTTTATATCGTTAAACGACCGCTCATTATGTGCAAAGCATAATTATTGTTATGTCTAATAATTTTACCAGATTAAAAGATTGAGAAATCATAACTTAAGCATTTCTTACTGTTTTAAAATTCTGATTTCTCGGTCTTCTAATTTTAAATTATTTCTATAGATCATACCGGGCATAAAAATCGTCAAATCGATTTAAATTTATCTCGATTACAATCAGATCTGTATGCATAATAATCGATCTAAATTTAGATCGATTATCGTGCATACAGTTAGTATAATATTCCTATTTTTTGCTTGGGATCTTAGAAAGAATCGATTGATATTGCGATAATAGGATAAACGATCTTTCTAACTAAAAATCGAATTCGATACTTCATAATTTATTAGTAGTTCGGTTTTAATTAATCTCAAGAGGGATGTGTTCTTCTGCGGCTATTTCAAAGCCCAACACAGATTGGCCAACACCCGTGACGAGGTCAATTGATCGAGCCCCTCCTGAAAAATCTGAAGGTGTGGATCCGGAATTGAACCCGGATCCTCCAAAATGGTAAACTATTGCTTCACTACGCTGCTCATCCAGCCAAACTTATAAATTCATTATTAAAAATTTCACGTTTATCATTATATAACCTCTATTAGCATAAATTAAAAATATGAAACATTTAACTTTTAAAATTATAATTATTAATGATAAATTATAGTATGTATGTGGTACAGATAAATAAGATTTTGTCACAAGGACACAACTAAAGATATTGTTCAGTCTGGAATACATTTGTTAGTTTATGTAAACAAAAATATTGCTTAAATCCGCCATTAACGGATTTTAAACAGTTTTATTTAACCTATATCAAGATGGAAATATATATGAAATTTATTTTGATTATAATCAGTTGGAAGAGTATACTAAGACATTATTTACTCAGTTCAAAATTAATGGCTAGAATTGGAGTCCTCCTTGGATGTCAGTGAATACAAGACAGTTTAAAACATTACCTACCATGGCAAGTTTTCTGATTTATTTATGTATAATGGATAAAAAGGCAGTATGTTTCATCAATAGTAAAGAATAAGATAAATTATGTTAATAAAATTTCAGCTGATTCTGCGCCAAGCATCAAGTTATGGTACAGAATAAATAGTTTATGTCAGCACTACCACTAAATTCAAAATTCAAAAATTTCGGTACCACCAACAAAAATATTTCTCGTATACAAATAGAAAGTCAAGATTATATAGGTGCCACTAATCATGTCTCGCGAACCACCAGTGGTACGCGCACCACAGGTTGAGAACCTTTGGTCTATGTCATAGGAAAGCAGTCAATACAAAAGTGAATATTAATGAAGTGGCCGAGAGCATTGCAGCTTTATTTAAGACGAAATTTACAAAAACACCAACAACAATTTTTTTTGCTCCGTTTTCGCTATTAATTTATATACCAATTTACTACTAGTAATATGACTAAAAATATTATGCAAAAATCTCGAATCGATTAATTAATATACCAATTTACTACTAGTAATATGACTAAAAATATGCAAAAATCTCGATTCCGTGAAAAGCAGAATCTTGTCCAACGGATATTATAAGTAACCGGTAAGTAACGTTTAAAAAAATTTTATTCTACGTGTTATACGGGACTGTTTACAGTGTTGTATGGGTACTAGTCGCAATTTTTTCGTCGCGTTATAGGAGAGCGTGTTATAGGGGAGTTAACTGTATATATTTTCTCATAAAAATATATTAAATTACATACTTGATCTTCTAATCCTCGTTTCGTTATCTCTTCTTGTAATTCATACAATAATCTGTCGATATTCCTGAAAGCTTCTTTTCTTTCATCGGAATCAGGACCATGTTTATGTCCTAAAGGGAAATCATAGTTTCTCAGAATAATTACAGATAAACTGTGTAGATATATTAAATAAAAATAAGAATCAAAAGCAAATCTATGACATTTAGTTATTAGTTTTCAAATACTATATTTTGGTTATTATTAATTATAAAAATTTTGGAATGGAAATCATGCAATACCTTTATGATCTACAGCCTCATAATATATTTGTACCAATTGGACTTCATTCGATTTCAGTTTTTCTAAAGCTTCCAAAAAAGCATTCCTAGTATCTGCATCTACCGTTTCCCAATCTCCACCGATATATTTGTAAGGAGTACAAAAGCTGGGTTTTCTACCCTTTATTTCTACTTGGCAGCCATCCCACCAATAGAGTGAGGTACGAAGATTATTTTTTTCGGCTGTTATCCATATTGGTTCAGCTTGATTCCACCAATGAGCCACTGAAGCCGTTTCATTTGGTCCCATTAAAAAGAAGTCTTTATATTTAGGATCGTACATCATGTTTTGTACGAAACCGTGGCTTTCTGCATAAAGACCTGAAAGTATTTTAAATTATATAGCTTCTCTGAAAAACATTAAGCAACAGTTATAGTAATCATAATTCGTGACACGAATAAATTTTATTGCTTCTTTAAATTCTATTAAAAGTTATAAAATTATTATTCTATATTATTTTCAATAGAAAATAACACAAATTAACAAAGTTTATTCTTCATTAGAAGTGACAATTTGTTCATTTCTCTCTGAAATGTTTCGGTTCTCATATATTTTATAATTAAATTTCAAGATGTCCTTGTTTCAAGCCGGTCATTTTTGCTGAACTACTCGTCTATCAACCATGATAATACGTAAGATTCATCCATCCGAATAACAAACTACTTAATTACAGATATATAGTTATCGTAAATCATTATTAATAGTTTACAAACGACAACAGTAACAATTCGACAGTAAAGGGCATAAAAACATCATTGCACAAATATTAGACTATATCTTATATCGATGAAGTATGAAAACTTGACTATAAGTGGATTTCCAAAATATATAAAATTATGAAGTCTTTAAAATGTTAATTGTTATAATAGTCAGACATCTATTGAATTTTATATTAGAAAAAATTTTCTCCAATTATGAATTTTTTTTCTAAACATTTACAACTTAAATATGATATGACCGCATTAAGTTGTAAAAAAACATAAGAAAAACAAGTGAAATATGAAATATTTTTAGTCATTTATTGAATATTAATTCTATAATATAATTAATTTATTAAAATTAAATGTGACATTATTGCGCTTTTTATATAGGCCCTATACACAAAAATTAATATAACAAACAAAAAAATTAAAATCTCTTTAGTGATTAATTTTGAGTACAGCAATATAAAAGTACAGTATTAAAATTTATTTGACAAATTTAGTACAGTAGGACCTCGTATCCACGGGAAAAGATTCAAACTCCCCAAGGATGTTAAAACCGCTGATATTTAGTAAACATATAAACGTGTTTTAAAGAAGTTTTCTTTTAATAAAGGAAAACGTGTTTTAAAGAAGTTTTCTTTTAACGTGTTTTAAAGAAGTTTTCTTTTAATAAAGGAAATACAAAACAGAATACAGGTAACTAAATTTTACATAATATTATATACAAGTAGACCTAAAATTTTTATGAATGCCATCTCTCTCTCTCTCTCTCTCTAAAATTTTTCTTATACCTACTCATCCTTCATTCTTGTGATGTAGTGATATTATAGGTACGTATATATATTATAGGTATGTATAAATTATAAACAATATTATAGGTACGTTATATACGTACCTATAATATTGTTTATAATTTATAAATTAAACCTTAATACATTAACAACAATAACTAATAATCAAATAGAGCAATTACAATAATAAAATTTTTATGAATGCCATCTCTCTCTCTCTAAAATTTTTCTTATACCTACTCATCCTTCATTCTTGTGATGTAGTGACTCGTCTGCATGATGATATGAAATGAACTTAAATTATGCATGTTTACTGTATTTCTAGAACTTTTTATTTAATTTTTTCCTCCCGCAGTCAGGTGAAACCTTGGAAACTGAATCAGCGGATATGGGAGTTTCATTGCTTATAAAACTATCAAGTATAGTATAATATTTAAAATGACAAGAATAGAAACAGAATGCAGTATGTGACATGCACAACAAATTTTTGAGTAGATTATGATAACGTAACTGAATTTTAAACTTTTAAACCATAAAAAAAAGATGCAATTAATAATTTCTAATTATTCTTTAAAGAGAGAAATATTTCAAGCTTACAACAATTCTACTACAATTATTGTATAATAATTTTACATTTTAAGTACATATAGTTATAAATAGGTTAAGATGATTTCTTAGATTTCTCTTTTAAGCCATTGATACTGAAGATTTTATAAAAATAATAATGAAAGATTTCATTTAGAATATGTATAAAATTTCGATAATTTTTAGTTATTAAAATTTAATCACGAATTACATATATATGTTTGGCTTATTAATTCATAAATAAATCGTACTAGCAATCAGATAATTCTGTTTAAAAGAAGTTGGAAAGAGATGATCATTTGAAAACTTATATGGTCGACTATTATAAATCAATATCGCAGACTGCATCATAAATCGATCGTGTGTTGAAACTCGGTGTTTAGTAGTAAAATCTGTTAAATTTAGTTCCATGATGACTATCAAAGGAGTTTATGTAACATCCAAATAGATTGTAGCTAATTTTTCTATAAAAATAGATGATAATTAATGTCAAAATTAATATAACAACATAATAATTCTGGAATTTTATTTATCATAAATTCCTGTTAAATATTAAATTAACAGTTTAAATGCATACATATATATTAATAATTTAGAAAACAATACAGCGGATTCCCGTACAACACGGAGGATACGTTCCGCGTTATACGAGACATGCATTATCAGACGATTTTATGCAAATTTAACTTGTCTCTGAGTTCCAGCCATGGGTGGTTTCAGCATTGATCGCTAATGAGATGTGCGTTAGTTTCAAATATGGTTTTATTATGTGCAGAGTGTTAACGTGTTTTAAAGAAGTTTTCTTTTAATAAAGGAAATACAAAACAGAATACAGGTAACTAAATTTTACATAATATTATATACAAGTAGAGCCCTTATAAAAAGGACTCCGAAAATGCGGATTCGCATAACGCGACGGAAAAGTTGTCATGGAAACGAAATAAACATCGTTTGGTTTTTTCATCGGATCAACGGATATTATAAGTAACGGGTAAGTAATGTTTAAAAAACAATTTATCCTACCAGTTATACGGGCTGTATATAGCGTTGTTTGAGACTACTAGTCGCAATTTTTTCGTCGTGTTATACGGAAGTTTACTGTATTTAATAAAAATACGGATAATTTCGTCACTTTTTATGTTATCTCTTTCATTCAAAAGACAAGCTTAAAAATAAATATTGACTAATCACTATCAATTGAAAAGGAAATTTATTACAAAAAGCTTTTATTTTAGTTTGAAAGCGAGAATTTTTTTATACATCATTAAAACTATTACTACTTTTAATACATAAAAATTATCTGTGTCATATACAAGAGGAAAAATTTCTACCGATATTATTATATCCGGCAATAGCATATATCAGATCGAAACTCGTAACATAGTTGCTTTTTTTATTTTTTAATAATTAGGTATGAGAAAAACGAAAGAGATAATCGCTAAGTCGAAGTAAGAACTCGGGAATTCATAATCAGAACTACTTTTGCCTTTAGTGTAGTTGTTGAGTGACATGTCGCAGCTTTCTTGCAAGTTCTAATTATTCCTTTTCAGCGTTTCTTTATCTTCATTATTATTCATTCCTTCGGGCTGAAATATTAATGTAAGAGAAATAAATACTTATGTTCCTTTTCTCATTGAATACATACAGAATATGGATGAAAAATCTGCCAAGAATATTGTGGACAAAAATATAGTAAGCTATAATTAAGCTATTAAAAATTTTGATGCGCAATTTACCAAACATTTTAGAACGAAACAAGAGAGATTTTTTTTTCCTGTTTTAAAGAGGATATAAGATTTAAATGATAAAAAAAGAAAGAATATCATATTGAAAATAGATATTATCTCTCAATAAATCATAGCTATCCAAAGCAGATGACTCAGGGACAAAGATCTATCGTTTTAAAGTATGGTCCAACAAGGACATCTGTGCTCAAAATTCACGACCAGAGAGTTGTCGGGAATGACAAAGTGATATACATAATTATTCGCTGCGGGGTCCTTGCGTCCTTGATGGATATAGCTTACCTAGTCTCATGCATATTGACATCGGATGTGTGGTCTTTAAGCGATAGGAGACTGATGCCGAATGATTCAAAATAAGCATATTTTAATGCAGTATACAGAGAAAATGTGTGTAATCATTTCTGTAAATGAAATAACCTCTTTCATTTGCAGAGAAAAATTCTTTTATTCAACCTACAATTATGGTATATCAAAACTTATTTGATTTTTAGTATAGAGAGGCCCCGAATGCGAGAGAGAGATCCTTGGGATGATTCGAAAATTCAAACGTTTATTTATCACCAGAGGAAAATATTGTGTTACTGTAATATTAAATAATCTATTATGCTTTAAATTAACGAAAATGAACTAAATTCATTTATGTTTTACAATTTTTTTAGAGAGAATAATTTTGCAAAAGATATTTTTGATATTTTAAATTTCAAACAAACAAACAAAACAATTTCTAGTTGAAGATGAAAAACTAGTTAATAATAATAATTTATTTTTAAGTTAAATTAGAAATAATTTATTTATATCTAAAGTTTCAATTATGTCAAATTATTTGTTCAGTAGTTTATAATTATTCTCACTTCGAAATCTTCAAAAGATTCAGTTTTTTAGTAGCTGATTTATCTTTCTTTAAAATTTTAATTATTTATATATACTAACTAAATCTATAAAATAACTAAATTTATAGATTGCTTTAAAGAAAAAGGAAAGATTGCTCGGCGTATCTTAGAATATGAGACAAATTATAGATGTTTTTGTTTAATCGGTAGACGGAATGATATATAATTCGATAAATAATAAATAATTCGATCCAGAAAATTGTATTAATCTCTCTCTTTAAACTTATTTCTTTACGAAATTTAGGTCAGTAGCATCCAAATACATCAATATGATTTATGATAGTAATCAACTAGTCCATACACTCTGATTTACTGTCTAGTTCATAATTCTAAGTATAAAAAATAATTATAGATTTAACATATGCCAAGAACGTGTTTAAAATCTTCAAAACGTTTTTTCCTCCTAATTTCAAATAATAAATTTCCAGGAATTTTTCTTAATTAGTTTTCGATTTAAATAAGATAAATAAATAAATTTTTAATTAATTGTAAAAAATATATATGTATGTATGTAATTATTCTAAGTTGACTTTAGACAGATGGTTCAGATATTTTTCTTGGTATGCTAAGGATAAAAATAATTTTTTATCATAATTTTTTCAATACTAAAATGGTAACTTTACCGAGATTAAAACAATTTGAATTATATTATTATTTTATAATCCTGATATTTACGAAATAAAACTGAATTTTTATTTAAAAGTCTTGGAAAATGTTTGCATTAAAAGATTTGCATCATCAAGTTACAGAATGATTCGTAAGCTAACATTTTTGAAAGTTAAAAAATATTTTAAAAGATGAACAATATCTTTGTGTGTTTTTTATATTAAGTTTATACTAACAATCAAAAATAACATATTTTAATGTGTGTGTATATATATTTCAATCAATAACTGATCATTGATTTAATTATGATGATAATTATGTCTATCAAAATGTTACTTTGTTTCTTTTATTTTTTAAGAAAAATTTAAAAAATATTTCAAATGAAACACACTGAAAAACACAATTCTTCAATGAAAATTAAAAAAAATATTTCAAATGAAAAACACTGAAAAACAATTCTACAATGAAAATTAAAAAAAAATATTTCAAATGAAACACAAGAAAAACACAATTATACAATGAAAATTAAAAGAAATATTTCAAATGAAACAAATGAAAAACACAATTCTACAATTAAAATTAAATGATTGTCTAATTGAATGTTTAAATTATCGAATTTATATTAATTATAAAAGTTATTTCAAATGAAAAAAACTGAAAATTAAAAAGAAATATTTCAAATGAAACACAATGAAAAAAACAATTCTACAATGAAAATTAAAAAAAAATATTTCAAATGAAACACACTGAAAAACAATTCTACAATGAAAATTAAAAAAAATATTTCAAATGAAAAACACTGAAAATTAAAAGAAATATTTCAAATGAAACACAAACGAAAAAAATCTTTATTAGTTACTAGAAATATGACTGCTGAAAAGATTTTTCATGTAGAAAATATAGACTTATTTTTATCAATTGATTGGAACGAAAAAAATCTTTATTAGTTACTAGAAATATTTTATGACTGCTGAAAAGATTTTTCATGTAGAAAATATAGACTTATTTTTATCAATTGATTGAATCTCGTAAATCACTGTATAGGTCTAATCACATTAATCATTTTATAAAATTTCTCTTAACACCCATTAATTTTCATCCTGATAAATCACTTTCCAATAAATCATCAAAAATTATTTCGAGCTTCATTAATATTATATCAAATTATATTAGATTTAATCGATCGGATATCGGATTGTAAGTTAAATAACTTAAATTTTTCTCAAATAATACTTTAGTAATTTAATAATAATTATAAAAATATATGTTTATATATATAAAGCTATATGATGACTTAAAATATTTATAGTTTTAATTACTAATAATCATTAATAATTTTATGCTATTACTAATTTATGAAATTGGTATAAAAATAAAAATATGAACGTAAAAAATTTCAATTGATAAAAATATAAATACAGTGGAATCCAGTGCGGGGGATACGTTCCGTGTTATAGGAAATCGTGTTATATGAGACACGCATTATCAGACGATTTTATGCAAATTTAAACTTGTCTCTGAGTTCCTGCATGGTCACATATTGCTAATGAGATGTGCGTTAGTTTCGAATATAATTTTATTGTGTGCAGAGTGTTAATTAACTTGTTTTAAAGAAAGTTTCTTTTAATAAAGGAAAAACAAAAACAGAATACGAGTAACTAAATTTAAAAAAATATTATATACAAGTAGACCTCTTGTAATACGAACTCCGAAAACGCGGATACGTATAATCCGACGAAAAAGTTGTTAAAGTTGTCATGGAAACGAAATAAACATCGTTTGGTTTTTCATCGGATCAACGGATAGAAATAACGGGTAAGTAACGTTTAAAAAAAAATTATCCTACGCGTTATAGGGACTGTTTACAGCGTTGTATGAGTACTAATCGCAATTTTTTAGTCGCATTATAGGAGAGTGCGTTATACGGGAGTTTACTATACTGTATAATAAAAGTTTTCAATATTGTATTTTTATTACCAAATAACAGTTTGTTTTTTCTTCTTAATCCTTTAGTCACTTACAACATCGATTTTGTTCGTCCTGAAATAATTAAATCCTGATCAAGCTGAAATTTTATATTAAAGATGAATACAGCAGTACGAATATTTCTTTTAGTTTCGATAAAGCTTACATGCCAAAGCCTTTTTGGAATCAGACTCATCATTAGAAATTTTCCGTCCTGAAATAATTAAATCCTGATCAAGCTAAAATTTTATATTAAAGATGAATACAGCAGTACGAATATTTCTTTCAGTTTCGATAAAGCTTACATGCCAAAGCCTTTTTGGAATCAGACTCATCATTAGAAATTTCGAATTCTCAAATTTCGTAGTAAAAATCTAAAATTAACAAATCTCAAGCGCATAAATATTTTAAAGAAACTAAAAATCATGCTTATGAAGATGCTTTATTTTAGATTTTGGTATAATTTTAAAGTCGCCGACTCAACGGAAAAATAGATTTAATCATCCGAGAGCATTTTGACTTAAGTGCTATATTTCAAGTGAATCAATGCTAAGGTTTTAGGCACTGGAAAACCATAAAGTATTAATGTTTAAGCGTAGGTTGTGCTAATGTTTTAATATAAAAATATCATACAGTATGCCTTAATTTTTTGTTTTATACACATATTTCTTAATTTTTGTAGATAAACCGATTTATATTTAATATTTTAATCTTATTTCCATTTATAATACGAGATGGACAAAAACAACCGACATAAAAATATCTTAAATCTATCATTCACGAAGGATTACTTAGGAAAACCTTTAAGCAAAAAAATCTTATAAACAATTCATTGTCCTTATTTATATAATATTAAATCAAACGAAATATTTAAATTTAGATTATTTATTTTCTTTGAGAATTGAAAGTCAATGTACTGAATCTTCAAATATTTTGTAACATATTAATAAAAGACACTTCTATAGAAAAAACATTTTAAAATAAAATTAAATTATTAATCAATTAAATTAAAAACAATAGATTTAATTAATGTAAGATTACAAATAATACAATTAATTTACAAGTAAGATTACAAGTTGTACAAGTAATTATCATTAATTAAATATATGCAATATATTTAATTAAGTGTTTATAAGTTTTAATTGGTTGAAAAATGAGAAGAAAATATTCTTTTCTTGCTAAATCAGATTTACTTGATTCTTTTAAATCGAAATCACATTTATTGATCTGATGTTGGTTGATATAATATATCAGTTCTTAGATTTAATGTTATATAAAATGAAAAAAAAAAAATGTTTTTAATGTATGTATAATAGATGTTATCGAAAATTTTCCCTTTTTCTACATAAAATGAAAAAAAAATGTTTTTAATGTATGTATAATAGATGTTATCGAAAATTTTCCCTTTTTCTATGAATATAAAACTTTTTCTTTTTTTCTGAATAGAAAAAGCACATGAAGTGAGAAACTATAAATATAGTTTCTATACTGTAAACTATAAGTATAAATGATTACAAATTGCAAAAAGAACAAATCAGTAAATCTCCGAATAGTAAATCTTTTTTCCTGTTCTCCATTTTTTTCCCTTTTCCTAAATTAATTCCCAATAAAACTCATCTTTCCTCTCATACATTGAAAATAAATTATTTAATATAGTTTTTGTTCAATTCAACATGTAGCAGTATACATTTAAAAATTATCGATTCATTGAAACAATATTTTAATAAATTTTTAAATAAATAAAAAAGATTTCAATCTAATAAAAAACAAAATAAAAATATCATTTCATAAATTAACGTTAAAAATAGATTTACTATATAGTTTAATAGTTTATTAATATATTAATATTAGTATAAGACATTATAATTGTATGAGAAATTGGGACTAAATTCATCGGTGTCAAAAAAATCGAAAAGAAAATTAAAAAAAAAAGATACAAAAAGGAGAAAATTCGTATAGAAAAATATTATACTGTATCTAAAAGATTATAATAATAAATTTTAACAGAATATATGAAGACAACTAAAGTTCAATATTGTATATAAAATTTTGGATTATTATTCAATATGTAGAAATTTACTTATATTTGGTCAACTGATTTAATAATTTAAATAATTCAATAAAAAATTATACTGTATATTTATGATTAAATTAACTGATTTATCCTTTAAAAAAAGCATTTGAAGTGAAAGGATCAATTCATTCTATTGTTCATTTTAATGAACAAGATTTATATGAAAATTATTTCTGAAACTTATTTTTATTTATACGATAAAATTGAATTATTTATACTATTACGGCGTATAAGTATTTCATTTTAAGATTTACTTTTATGCTTTTATTCGTGAGTTATATAGGCCTACTCAGGCGCTATCAGAGGGGGATCAAGAAGGGCGGCTGCCCCGGGCCTCAATTTATGTTAAAAAATATATTTCTATATTTTTATACTGTTCGAGCTTCAGTATTTGTCAAAATTTCAATGTTTTTGTTTTTCTTGTACATTTACCACTGCATATTTGTCAATTTTGCCATTTTGAAGGGTCTCAAAAGTATTAATTGTCTCGGGCCTTTCATTTTCTCTGAAAGGCCCTGGGCCTACTTATGTAATTCAGAAATATATAAGATCTACGGGCATATGTTGAAAAATTTTAACGACTAATAACTCTTTCTTATTAATGAAACTATTTTTCTAGTCTAGTTGATATATTTTTTGTAAACATTTTAATAAAGAATAACGCTAAAAGATTCAAAAATTAAATTTGAAAAATTCATTTACAATAATAAACGATAAGTATGCTAAATCGAATTTCAATATAAAACTTTGAATTCTGTTTAAAAAAAAATCTTTTCTTCGTCACTAAACTATAGTAATTAAATCAATTCAAATGTTGTACAGTATTATAATATAAAATAATATATTTAAATACATTTCATTTAGATCAATTTTCTTTTCTTCTAATTAGTTAAGAGAAATTTTATCCAAAATAAAAAAAAGAATACGAAACATTGCATTTAAAATATTAAATAATATTCCGTCATTAACAGAAAAATAATAATTTTCAATAAAAACAAGAGAAATTTTATCCAAAATAAAAGAAAGAATACGAAACATTGCATTTAAAATATTAAATAATATTCCGTCATTAACAGAAAAATTATCCATGCTTATAGTTAATATATTTAAAATTTGAAAGAATAAACGTATTTTAGTTATATATAAATAATAATAATAAATAATAATAATTTAAAAAATTATTATGTTTGTAAATACAAGAATTTACAAAATTAAAAGCTGTAAATATGAAATTAAAAAATTTTAAGTTATTCAGAATATTAATAACTCTATATTATATAATATAGAGTTATTAATATTCTGAAAGTATAATATTAATACATGTATATTGTAGTCTACTATATATACCAGTGATGGGTAAGTTTTTTCGGTAATAAGAGCCACATATACTTTTCATACATTTTTGAATGTCTAAAAGCCTCAGTAAATATTATTTTAAAACTGTATTTAAGCGACACAGACCATCAAATGTCGAAACATTTTTACAAAGCAAATATAATGATAAAATTCACATTAACAAATCCTTTTGGCTGGTATCATTTAAAAGCTAAAAATTTGAAGTTACAAAATATATATATATATATTTTACTTATCTTTAAAGAATTTATGAAATAAAATATTCTAATATTGGTACATATCTATACTACTATAGATTATTAATATAAAAGTTTAGGGGAAAAAATGACAATGATAACCAATATTGTCTCGGGAGCCACAATTTGCCCACCGTTGATATATATATATATACAGTATGATAAAATATTTATGTGAAAAAATAAATATGTTAGCTCATTATTTCGTTTTTTCCTCTAGAAAATTGATTTCATATACTTAAGAAATTAAATGTTCATAATTATCGAACAAATTTTGATATTTAAATATTTTAGTTTAAAAACTATTAAATTAATTTAATAGTTAAATAGTTTTTAGTTTAAAGCTAAATAATTTTAGTTTATCTAAATTGTTTTTAGTTTAAAAACTATTAAATAACAATACTTTAACGTTAAATTTAGAATAAAAAAATATTCTTTTGAATAAATAAACTTAAACTGAAAATTAATTGAATGAATATAATCTCCAAATAGAAAGATCAATAGCGAAAAAATTAATAAAATCGATGCGATTTTCTAAAAAATTAAAAATTTAACAGTGCCTGTGTAATTATAACTCGAACAATTTATTTAAAAAATTATTTTTAATGCTTTTTATATTCTTTTAATAAGTAAATATGGAATTAATCCGACTTTATTTGATTTGGAATTCACGATCATACTACAATTACTAAAGTATTAAAACTGTAGTTGTAATTTTATATTATATGAAGTAATTAAATTACAACTGCTCCATATGTTTTGTTGATTTTTTCAATCTCAACTTACATTTTGATTTTGTTATTCCAGGAATTCTAAAACGTGGTATACTATACAGCAGCGGTTCTCAACCTTTTCGTAAGTTCGTACCATCAAAAACTCAAAATTCAAATATTTCAGTACCATCAACAATATGCCTTATATACAAGTTATACACGTACCACAGGTAGAACCGTTACTATACAGTCTCCCATTATGAGATTTACATATTTAATAAACAAACATTTTCCAAATTAATAAATCTTTTATAATCTCTCTCGAAAGATATTTCAACTGAAACAATTTTAATCATTACAGTAATATAATGATGTTCATTATTTTTTTAATTATGATTTAGTTATTTATTCAAGTTTTTAAATAATATTCATTACAACAAAACTTATTTCGAAAGATAACTTTTGCAATAATTGAATGAAAGCATTTTCTATAAAAACAAAAAAATGTTACGAAAGATTCGTTAAAGAAACAAATATTACTTAAAATCACTAAGCAAAAATAATAATTATACTAATATTGGCATTAGAATATTTAATAATTATTTATAAAAT
>AYEL01078524.1:0-43241 GCA_000484575.1 Olivierus martensii
TAATTATATAAGAGAGTATATATAACTCATTTTAGCTGTTCCAATCAGATATTTTTGAAATTTTTAATTAAAAATTTCGTCATTTTATTGTCGAAATAAATTTTTAATGATATACAAATACCATATTATATATAATCGCAGACATTTTAAATTCCAATGGCATTTAATCTAGTTGATTTCTAGTGAACTAAGGGGCGAAAGACTAGGTCCTGTGGTGACAGACACTATCCTAGTTGTTGACCTTGAGCTTTACTATTCTATCACATCTCGGCGGAGCGTGCTTAAACCAATTTTATTTTATTTTTTATATTGACACAACTGTAGCAAAACTCCTAATGACTATATTTGTTTACGAAACAAATGAGCATTTTATCAAATAATATATCTAAACAATAGATTTTCCGACGATTATTATTAAACGAAGCAACGACATAACGATCACTTTTCGTTTCCTACTGGTGTAATCACTGTAGAGAAAAATCATTAAAAAAAAAAAAAAACAGTTTTTTGCATTCTAATATTGGCAAAATTAATAATAAATGAGTTGTTTCACAGCAGAAATTATTTTATAAATTTATTACATCATCATTTTAAAGCAAATAAATAAATACGAAGCATAAACACGTTAGATAACAGTTTATTTATAATTTAAATCTAATAAAAAAAATAAGCCTATATCCGTGATAAGAATTAATTTTTATTATTTTGAATGATTAAAATATTTTAATTAATAATTAATCTGATTTGCATATTTCTGTTTATTAATTATACAGATTTTATTTTTATTGTTTAAAAGACAATTACAGTATTTTGTTTTTAGTATTGCAACATTATTTAAATGATCTATCTAAACAGAAAAGTGTGCCCTATAAATACACTGTACTACAAAACTGTTTAATTACATTATCATTGATAGAAACACTACATATATATATATTTTAATAGAATAAAATACATATTTTAATACATTTTATTACTTTTATTATTTGATAAAAATAGTTTACATTTTAATATTATTAATGCTATACGAAGCACAATTTCATTTAATATTTTCTCCTTCTTGCAAAGTGTATTGTTAGAGTAACAATATATAGTACAGTATTGATTTTATCTTTTCACATGTAATTTTTACATACCTATGCAATTTTAAACTAGTTTATATCGAATTTTATACAGGTAAAATAATTATATTTTATGCAACATCTTATAATTTGCTACATAAACTTCAATTATTCCTGAAAAGCATCTCATCTGCTTAAGATATGTTATTTTGGATGAAAAGTAATAGTAAAAAAATTCTATTTTTTTTTTTTTTAATTTTGATCCAATAAAGTAAAAAAATAAAAGCATCATTAATTTTGCATAATAGTTTTCTATGTCTTAAATAATTTGCATTTAAGATTCAATTATATAGACCTATAAGTTTATTATAAAACATGGAAGTCGCAAACATTTCTTGCATTTCAACTTAATTAAATAAATATAACTATTTTTAATGTTTATTTTTTATGTTGAAAATATAATTATTATATTTATTTTTTAAAAATAATCGCAAACATTTCTTGCATTTCAACTTAATAATTAAATAAATATAACCATTTTTAATGTTTATTTTTTATGTTGAAAATATAATTATTATATTTATTTTTTAAAAATAGCTTTAAACCGTCTATAAATATATTAAGTTAAAGAAAAAAATCCAATAAAATTTTGTGGTACACATTTTTAAATTTTCTTCCATTACTCCTGGAAGCAAGCTTTCTGGATGCACAGCTGGTATTACTTCGCACGGCAGTTTGATTAAAAATTCTTTCAAGCAGAGTTACCTTTAAATTTCATTATTTTTTAAGAAATGTCTATAATTTTAAATTCTCCAGTAGAAAACTGAATATTATACTTTATTTAACATATAAGATCTATAAAAGCTTAGATTTATTTAATCATTATTGTTATTGATATGACATTATTTAAAAATTTTTTAATTCAATGATTACGTATTTTAATTAATAAATACGTAAATAAATATTTATTAATTTTAATTATTTCAGTTAAATTGAATCTGTATATAATTAATATATTTTATTTATAAAAAATGAAATTCAGTTGCAATGTTTAATAATTCATTTCAATCGAAAAAGTTTTTTTTTATAATCTAAATCGCTAAGAATCAGTTAATAATTCTTGATAAATTAGTATTAAATGTTATTTATTTATCAAGAATTGTTAACTGATTAATAAATGTCCGTGAAATTAATAATAAATGTGTTGTCTCACAGCAGAAATTATTTCATAAATTTAGTAAATCGTCATTTTAGAAGAAATAAATACAGTTGATTCCGCTTAATTGGGATACGTTGGGACTAATCCATTTTGGCCCAATTAAGCGGCTGCCCTATTAAACGAACTAATAATAAATTTTAAAATAATATATGTAATTCGTAGATAAATAAGTAGGAAAAATAATAATTAGGTACCTATTTAATGCTTTATTAAAATAGATACATCTGACTTCGCCTTCAACAACTGGATTGCTGAAATTCACGCCTCGCCCACTAACAATAGAAAACCAAATAATAATTAAGTACCTATTTAATGCTTTATTAAAATAGATACCTCTGATTTCGCCTTCAACAACTGGATTGCTGAAATTCACGCCTCGCCCACTAACAATAGAAAACCATTTGATCTAATGCTTCTTCGACTTCTGGATCCTTTCCATCTGCTTTCTTTTGGATGTTCCTGGAATTTCTATCTGTAATGCCCACTCCTCATGCAGTTGATTTTCTTGTTGTAGGACTATGGTAGATTTTGAAATACACCAGTTATATCAGCGAGTCTACCATGGCTTGTATTAAATGGCTGGCTTTTAATTTTATCCAGCCAAGCAATTTTATATATTAAATGGCTGGCTTTTAATTTTATCCAGCAAAACAATTTTACTTGAAAGTGTAACTCCCTTTTCTTGGTATCTTGGCAAAGATTTAAAAATTTTAAATAAAATCGACACTGTAAATGATCTTGGTAAAGATTTAAAAATTTTAAATAAAATTGACACTGTAAATGAATATCTCTAGGTACACACTATATAATAAAGGTAGACTCTTAAGCAGACGCTGGTTGACATATTTTCGTAAAATCCCTGAAATATGTCAAAAATTGCTAAATTCCTTTCCTGCTACTGTCCCAATTAAGCGTTTAAATCATGTATTAGTATATTAGTTTGGTTTCCGTTCTCTGTGATTTGTCCCAAAAATGCGACTACCCCAATTAAGTGGAATCGATTGTACACATTAGATAACAGTTTATTTTAAATCTAACGATAAAAAGCTTATATCCGTGATAAGAATTAACTTTTATTATTTTGAATAATTAAAATATCTTATGTAAATTAATATTTTAATTAATAATAATTAATCTAATTTGTATTTTTCTGTTTATGTAGTTTTTTATTGTTTAAAAGACAATTACAGTATTTTTAATGATGTTTAAAAATAATTCATTCAAGTTATTGTTTTGTTATAGTTAAAATATTATTAAATTATTTTAATTTTTAGATAAATTTCTAACTCTTTTGTTGACATTAATTACTTTTTAATAAATAGTTATCATCCGAATTGTCTTTGATCCTTAAGAATCTGTAATCTAGAATATTGCGAGATTCAATCAATTTTTGAACGAATTTTCAGAAATTTATATGATACGAACAGTTTAATATCATCTTTCCAATATTATCCTTCTTATTTAATAAATATTAATAAATAACAATTATCTTTAAAAAACCTAGTACAGCATACAGTAACATCTCTGATTAAAACAATTTTGTTTTCATATAAATATGAACTTTTAACATCCATATTAATCAGATTTATTAAAATCTGTGAAATAGTTCTTAATATCACTTGATATCTCATATACGACCATTAAAAATAAATAAATAAATATTTTATTCCGAATTGTTTGTCTATTTTTCCTCTTTAGAATTAACTATTATCTACATTCAAGTAGGCCAGATTTTTAATATATAGTACACAGAGACGGACCGTTAACTTTGGAAGCCCTGGGCTAACACTGTTTGGGGGCTACTAAATTAACCCAAATTAACTTTACGCTAAAGTAACATGCTTTAGAGGAGCTAGATTTGCACCCCCATGGCAAGATTCGAGATTACCTGCTGCGAGTTTTTTTGGTCTCAATCCCTATAGGGTTATGTGCTAACTTGTCCCCCCGAATACGAAAGCGCGCGAGTGTAAAGAGGATACGAAAAAGAAGAATATGAGGAAGGTGAGCCCGCCAGACGGTCCGAGTCCGTATGGGGCCCCACTGCAGGCCTCCAGTGACGGATATGGGTACCGCCGAGGCAGTCCTGATTCCGTATAGGAGCTCACAAACGAGCCCTCAGTGGCGAACCTCGGAACCACAAACGCGAGGTGACCTCTTTAGAAGCCTTTTACTCCACACGGAGTCAGACGGTGGGCATATTCTAATCCCCTACCCACAGGGAAATGCTGCGAGTTTTCGCGGCGCTACGCTTATATACACCATCCAGGTACAATTATGTGGCGACGCATTGGACTGCTACGCGGGTGATTTGACTTCGATACATCGCGCTACTGATAAATTGTGAAAACTCGCCGCAGGTAATCTCGAATCCTGCTCGAAAAAAATTTTGTATAATTTATTATTTCTAAAATTTTTAATTTAAATTGTTTTTTATTTTTATTTTTGACCGCGAAGAAGGACCTTTGACTGAAGGGGACCCTGTGCTGCAGCCCATAAAGACCATGCCTAAATCCGCTCCTGATAGTACAGTACTGTATATGGTACTGATCATCATGAAATGCCACATTTATTATATTGTATGCTAACAAAATATAAGAACAATAGTAAAGTTTCATTAAATAATAATAAATATAAAAATTCTTAAAACTGTTTAGGACTATTATAAATATGCAAATTATAAACATAACTTGTACTTAATTAATAAAAAATATCGTATAATATATTGGAATAACTCTTAAATCAAGAAAATTATATACTGTAGTATATATTCTATAATAAATGATTGTAACTTATTTAAAACAATAATTTTTAATAAAAAATTATTGAGTAATATAAAAAAAAATATTGAATAATATAGGTTGTATAAGTTTTAATGACTGAAAATGATTATCATCATACTAATATATAATCTATTTGACTCATTAAATTATATAACTGTAATTTGAGTAATTTATTTAAGTAATTAATTTGAATTATAAGATAAAAATAGATATTACATCAAAAGAAGTATTTCTATTGCAGAAGGGACTATTTTAGACAGAATTAAGCTAAAAATATTTCTAAAGTCACATTAAACTGTATCAAATCAAAATCCAATATATTGTTTTAAAAATTAAAAAAATAGATTTTAAACGTTTTGTGAATTTTAATATTTTGCAATCCAAAATTAACTCGAAATATTTCGATCGTCATAACTCCGCTTATTTTTTTTTTCTTATTTATATATATAAATTAATGGTCTGTAAATAAGTCTAAATTAATGGTCTACTATATATAGTGTAGCTTAGTGACTGGTGTTTATCTGTATTGCATTACAATCCTCCTAAAAAACACACGATTTTAATATATTCTGTACAAGCTACAAAAACTTATTTATATATATAAATTAATGGTCTGTTAATAAGTCTAAATTAATGGTCTACTATATGTAGTGTAGCTTAGTGATTGGTGTTTATCTGTACTGCATTACAATCCTCCTAAAAAACACACGATTTTAATATATTCTGTACAAGCTACAAAAATAACTTTTAATCATTCTAATAAAAAGTTTTTGAAAAATATCGAGGAAAAAAATATTAGTCTTTTGTTATATGCTAATGAGCCATTATAATATGCTATAGCACGAATGTCAATATATACTGTCTATCAGCGATTTTCAACCGGTACGCGTACCACTGGTGGTACGCGTACCGACATGACTATTGGTACGTGTATAATCTTGACTTCCTATTTGTATACGACGCATATTTTTGTTGGTGGTACTGAAATTTTTGAATTTTGAGTTTGGTAGTACGCGGTATAAGAAGGTTGAGAACTGCTGATGTATAGCATTTAAGTTTGAAGACAAAAAAAAATTTATATAGCTCAATAAGTAAAACAAATTTATCTGTATACAATATTTTTAAAATTTTTTAAAAATCATTAAAATTTCGAATACTACATTTAACAACAAATATACAGGGTGATTCAAAAAGATTGTGCCAAAATTTACAAACTTGTAGAGGATAAAATTCTGAATAAAAAGTCTAGTCGCGTTTTTTGATTCGAGACTCCGTTTAAAAGATATGACCTTTTAAAGTTAGCCAATCACCATCGAGTACACAAAACGTCACGACGCGTCGCTCGCCTTCTTATTACTCGGTAGTAAATAGGAGAGCAACGCAATGCGACGCGTCTTGGCAACGTGACGCTGTGTGTACTCGATGGTGATTGGCTAGCTTTAAAGGGTTGTATCTTTTAAATGGAGTCTCAAATCAAAAAACACGACTAGATTTTTTTTATTCCGAATTTTATCCTCTACAAATCTGTAAATTCTGGCACAACCTTTTGAATCATCCTGTATATGTGTTTTATATATAGGCCTATTTATAAAAATAAATTATAGTGTATATGAAACTCTTTGCGATTTATTATTTATTTCAGTTGTTTAAAATTATAGCAGATATAGGCCTATTTATAAAAATAAATTATAGTGTATATGAAACTCTGTATATAGTACAGAGTTTCATATACATTTTACTCTGTAGTAAAATTTATCTGTATATAGGCCTATTTATAAAAATAAATTATGGTGTATATGAAACTCTTTGCGATTTATTATTTATTTCAGTTGTTTAAAATTATAGCAGAAAAGCAAAAAGTATAAATAAGTATAAGATTTTTAGTTATATAGATTAATAATTTCCTATTATAAATTATTGCTAATGATAGAACAAAACAAAAAAAAAATGCAGCAACTTTACAGCATTTCTCTAGTCACTGATGTAACGTACTTTGTTACATTTGATTATTAATTTTTAACCATGTTATTAATAATACCGAGTTAAGAATTATTTAATTAAATATCTAAAAATACTGCTGTCATACATCTGAATTTGAAATATATTAAATGAAAAAATTTAATTATTACTAATAATAATATTTGTATGATTTATGTTATATAATTTTAGTCAAATGAAATCTCATTTTTATGGAAAAGTGAAGAAATGTACATATTATCTTTAAAATATAATAAATTTGATTGAGTTTGTTTAGGAGTTTTTCTATTAAACAATCAAAGAAGTTGAATCAATATAAGTATTAATATAATAAGTGATATGATAGTTTGCTATACAGGGTGAAGAAAAACTTCGTCGTAAAATTTTGTGTATTTATAGGAGACCTCGAAACAAATCGAAAATGTCTAATGAACATATGACCTAAATGGCACCGTTTTCTAGTTATAACCCTTTAAACTTAGCAAATCACCGTCAAGTACACAAAGCGTCACGACGCGTCGTATTGCGTCCTTTTCTACTGACTACTGGGTCAGTAAGAAGGCAAGCGACGCAATGAGATACTTACCAGTGGCAACACGACGCGTCTTGACGCTTTGTAAACTAGATGGTGATTTAAAGGGTTATAACTCGAAAACGGTGCCATTTAGACCATATGTTTATTACATTTTCGATTTGTTTCGAGATCCCCTATCAGTACACAAAATATTACGACGAAGGTTTTCTTCACTCTGTATATCAACAGTATAATTTCAAAATTAGGATGACTTTTTGACAAAAATCAGGACTGTGTAACTAAATCTGTTTTCAATTTTAAAATCATGATAGTAATTATAATGTAATAATTGAATAAAAATTCAATATAAAATGTTTTCTCAATATATTTGAAAATTCCGATTCACCAACCAACAAATCCTAAACAATTTTTATCTAAATTTAAGATTAACGGGGCTCAAAACGGGATAAACGACTTTAAATATTGTATTCCAATTGTTCTATTAATTAATTAATAATGTAATGCATTAATTGAGCAATTATTGATATTAAAATGCTACTTACAAATTTTAAAAATCTGGAATTCGCAATACATTAATCTTAAATTATAAATTTTCAATTCTAATCCAAAGAATCTGAGTAGGAATCCTTAATTTATGAGTCGATACGATCTCTAATAAATTGATTTCTTCTACATGGCATGATGATGGATGGCAGTATGCTCGTTCTGACAGCACAAAGTAATTTTTAATGGACGGCATATGACGAATTTGAACCTAACAAGTGATAGACAAGCTTTCCAATGCCTTTTAAAGAATCACCCCTACTGCCTGTTGACCTCCCCTTCCTGCTGACTCACTGGCCTCGCATGCAAGTATTTAACCAAGAAGATTTTTAAGTTAAATTTTCTACAAGTATATTAAAAAGAAATGATTTAAAATATTCACAAAGTAAAATAGAAAATTTTATAAAAGAAGTAGCATATTTTTATCAACTATGATTTTATAGAAAAGGAAATAAAGGATAAAATTGTCACAATTTTCCTGTTTTTATTTACTGACCTGCACATTAGATGTCTAAAAAATTTATAAAAATTTTCTGTCGTTATAAGTTTCCATAATATCTATAAATCAAATGATGATTAGAAAATGGGAAACTGTGCAAGAAATTTTCTCGATAATCAATGGAGGAAAAAAAAAAAATCCAGTTAGTACGTAACAATCGTCGAAAGTCAAAATCTGTCTCCCAAAAATGAAAGCAAAATGATCATTTCGGATAATAACTAGAGTATTTATAGAGTTATAAGTCGTTATTATCGTTATCTGTATGAGAGAACCTATACAGATATAGTATAGTCTTGACACTCCGAGATGATCAAGGTCGACCGAACTACCATAATACTCGCCTATACAGACTACATGATATAACAACTCAAAATTTTAAAACGTACTGCATTTACTATCATTATATCATAAAAATATAAAAAGATTCCTTTTATTTGGCATACAAATTAAGGTTTGTTTGTATTTATAATTTTTGTCACTTTTTCACTGAAATTTCATAACTAAATTTTATAAGCAGAATATCAGTGTTGCCTCTTCTATAAATTAATTCTGGCTAGAGCAATTAGATCTCAAACAGATAAAAACAAATATGACGGCTATAGTTATCATATACACAGTAAAAAAGACAATTATAGTCATTAATGGTTGCCAACATGTTAATATACGGAAAACCACTCTAAAAATAGCGATAAACGCTTGAAAGACACGTGAATACACGACTTATACACTTCAATAAATTCAATTGTTATAAACAATAAAGAATTATAAAAGAGTATAGTCAATCAACTCAGATTAAATGGAACTTTGAACGAGTGAGTAGCTCATTACAATACTGTATTTGTTAATCAGTCGGAATATCATTTATTATGCAAGTTTGATGGAAATAATGAGGATCACCATATTTATATCCGACAAAATATCATTATGGTGCGCCAAATTTTCGTATTTTCAGATAAATTAACGCTGCATTAGCGATATAAAAATACAGAAACGACACTATCTAAATATTATTTCGATATTTAATAAAATGGAAATTTTATGTTGAGCGTGAGCTATGAGAACTGCAATATCGCTGAGAAATACATATACAATATAGTTTCCTTCCTCTATAATTTGTTTGAATTAATAAAACATTAAGTTAGGGGTGGGCAACCTCCGGCCCGCGGGACACATTATTTTATTATATGCAATACCAACGCCATGTATACTTACGTATCTGCACCTTCTCTTTTTTAAATACAGTCAAACCTCTTTAAGCCGCCCCTCTATAAACCGCCACCCTCGGTATTTCTATTCTACTACTAACTACTAACTACTACTTCATTAATTCATAATTTGAAATAAATTTGAAAATACAAGTTGCTAATGAATTTTAGTTTTTGATAGATAACAAACAGTTTAGACAAAGAACAAAATCATATATTTATGATGGAAGATAATTGATTAGTCAAATAAAATGATGAATTTGATTGACCTCCCTTCCAGAAAACAATTGAATGTCAACAAAATCACTTAATTCAATATTTTCACTTCTAGAAGCTCTGTTTATTATTATTTTCTTATTTTTTCTATTATATTTTATAATGCCATAAATTTATTTAAAAAATAAATATAATGAAATGTCTATATATACAGTGGACCCCCATACAATGCAGGGGATATGTTCCGCATTATAAGAAATTGAGTTATACGAGATATTCATCATCAGATGATTTTATGCAAATTTAACTTGTCTCTGAATTCCAGCACTGATCACATATTGTTAATGAGATGTACATTAGTTTCAAATATGATTTTATTGTGTGCAGAGTGTTAACTAACTTGTTTTAAAGAATATTTCTTTTAATAAAGAAAAAAATAAAATACAATGCAGATAACTAAATTTTAAAAAATATTATGTACAAGTGGACTCTGAAAACACAGATTTGTATAACTTGATGGAAAACTTGTTAAAGTTGTCATGGAAACAAAATTAATGTCATTTAGTTTTTATTACAATCAACAGATATTATAAGTAACAGAAAAAAAAATTTAGCCTATGTGCTCTATGAGACTGTTTTTATCATTGTATGAATACTAGTCGCAATTTTTTCATTGCATTATAGGAGTGTGCATTATATAGGTGTTTATTGTATAGATATTTCAAATTTTTGTATTTATTATGAGTAAATAAATAAACAATTATCTAAAAATCACAGGAATCCAAAATAGCAACATGTTACAAATATCTTGAATTGTATTTAATACAGATAAAAAGAAAATTTTCCCCAAAATTTGGATTAACCATAAATTATTAAATTTAATATTTTTATAATGCAACTCTAGAGTCAACCACTCCACATTTGGTCATACAAAATTAACATTTTGATGTACTGTAAGTATCAATCATCAGGAAAGTTTTAAGTACAGAGAAAAATATTTTTGAAGTGTCAACAAACTATACAAGTCATCCTTGATTTATGATGTTTTCAACCTATGACAATAATGTCATCAGTAAATTGTATGAGAAGCCAATAAAATTCATATGTACAGTCTAAGCACAATGAAATGATATAACAAAAGATCCATTTTTATGCTTGGTTTTTGTAGTTTGTTATGTTTATTATAAGGTATAGTGTCTTACAAAGGGAGCAGACAGAGTTGCTGAGCTCAGATTTTGATGAAATGTGGCAGGTTGATAGATTATGGCAAGACATTAATATATGCAAAAAATTGGAACCTAAAGCTCATGCTCTGCATTCTTTTGTATCAATTAAAATCTAAATAATTCGTCACTTCCGCTGATGCAACATACGCTTCACGTGACACTGGTCGCTTGCGATGCTTGTTGTTCGGTGACGGCAACCGTTTATTATTATATTTATTATTATTATTATTTTAATGAAATTACATTAAATAAAATAATCTACCTACATTATTAATATCATTAATTTATTAGTTCGGTATAGGTCCTGAATTCGTAGTCAATTTTGACCAATCCGGCTTTCAGAAAGAACTCGTAGGTAATCGTACCTTAAGTCTGTATGGCAAAAAGCAAACTTACGCTATGGTTCAATCAAAAAACATGACTACTCACAGCTATACAATCATGCCTATGATTTCTCTATCGGGCAAAATTTACGCTGTTATTCACATGTTTACAAGAGCCTGTATTGCCTTTAAGTTCTGCAGTTATGGCAACTATGTTCACAGCTGAAAATATTGTTGTCTCGTATAATAGTAGCGGAAAATTTACAAAAACATACTCTCAAAGAATTCGCAACATCAGTTATAGGTTTGAAGCTTGGCCAACGAAATGTAATTTTGCATGATTCCTGGTCTGGCTTCAAGAGTCAAGATTTAATGTCGGCTCCTATTCGGGGGAATGCTATCCAGAGACAGTTCTTCAATACTTTCCAATTCCAGATGGTACAACTGATCTCATTCAGCCTTTAGACCGATTTGGTTTCCTACAATGGAATAGCTGTGCCAAGAAATTTTCTGAACATGTTGGGATTTATTGCCCATTTTCAAAGAAATAACATATTGAAATTACAGGCTTTGATTCAAAATCAGTTTTCTTCGCCACGTTACATTACCATGTGGCAATATAGTTTTCACTTGGCTGGCTATCTCACTATTAAACCATCATTTGTCAATCCTATTGACTTTGCATTTGGTGATGTTACTGGCAAGTGTAATGAAGACGTGTAATGACATCATGACGACGTCATGATGTCACTCGTTTATTTTTGTTCAATGTTCGTGGTGCAAATTGAAGCTCTGTTTTCATCATTTCTTTGACGATACTGATGATACTAGTAATTCGAAACCACGTTTATGTAACATTTTCGTTCCTTAAATATGTAGACTACTTTCATTTGTAATTTGTAATTTAATAAAATTGTAGCCTTTATTGCATACTGTGGTAGGTTAGGTTGTAATGACAATAATTTATTTCTTGTATTGTATTATATTTTAATTTACTACCAATTAATATTACTATTAATTAATAATAATATAATAAACGGTCGCCGTTACCGAACAACAAGCATCGCGAGTGACCAGTGTCACGTGATGTGTATGTTGCGTCAGCGGAAGTGACAAATTATTTAGATTTTAATTGATATAAAAGAACGCAGAGCGTGAGCCTTAGGTTCCAATTTTTTGCATATATTAATGTCTTGCCATAATCTATCAACCTGCCACATTTCATCAAAATCTGAGCTCAGCAACTCTGTCTGCTCCCTTGTTAGTAAAGATTAGTACACTGTAACCATGTTTTATGAGATTAAAGTATTTCTGAAAAATGCTTATAAATTGAATTTTCATAAATTAAGGCCTAAATTGCCATTAATTTCTGTTAAAAAATTGCTGCTTTTTTGGGCTCAGGAATGCAGTATAATCATTTTTTACTGAAATATCTTCAAATATCATCTGATTATATAAATGATGACAAAATTACTTCAGTAATTAGCATTAAATATTATAAAACATTAAATAATGCAATTCTCTCAGAGAGCCTAATGAAGAAGCTGGTTGCCAGCATGGAAACACAAAAACTTCATTCATACAACCAGACATGCTATCATTTATTATATTGAGTATCCAGGTTAAATTCTGGTCCAATATCTACTTGTGCATTTGGAGAAAGCTGGGTCCAGCCCATTCCTTATGATGGCTGTAAATTAAAGTAGTCACTTATCACCATGAAAGATCAAAGTTCAAATTCAGGTTTCACACTTCCAGATTTTTCAGAAGTCCAGACTTACAGACAGTCAATGACCTATTCACAAGCTATGAATAGGTCACAGCAGGTACTGAAATGTCTTGAGCTTAGTAACCACTGATTGGAAAGTGACATAAAGTTACACAGGGATGTAATGGCAGTGCTATTTACTAGTGTTTGATTAAATAGTAGCAAAAAATTGAGAAGAAATACTGAAAATGTCTCCAAAAATAGTAATTTCAAAAAATACTTTATGAAATTACAATTGTTTAGTAATTTCATAAAGTATTTTTTGCAAGAAACTATTAATCACAATAATTCAGTACAAGCATTAATTAAAGACAAATAATATAGTAAGATATTGCATATTTCATCAACTGTCTACTGGATGACCACATTATTAAATGTTAATTTACAACTTAGAGCATCCAGATTCAATTTCAGTCTATGTAAAATTTTGTTTTTGATTGATTTTGGCTCTGAACCTATGAATCTTATCCATTATTTTATTACCAATCCCATCATGATTGATTGAATTAGTTGAATGAATTTGCTTTCTATTTCAATCATAAGGATCCAGAATCGAATCAATTTCCCATTTGAAATATATATATATGAGAAGTTTGTGTGACATAAAACATGACAGATGATAAAAGTTGAAATATAAAAGCACTATTTGCAAGGTGAAAATAGTTTTATTTGCATATACTTTTATCATCAATTGTTTTTGTTTTGGCCTGTGGCCCACCATAAATTTTTTCTATTATCAATTGTTTTTGTTTTGGCCCGTGGCCCACCATAAATTTTTCATACGGCCCCTCTACAAAAAAAGTTGCCCATCCCTAGCTTAGACTAACGGATAGTAATATAAGGTTGCCCACCCCTGCTCTACAGCTTTTTCATTGCATGGGAACTAGAAAGGTTGCCTACCCCTGCATTAAGTATTAATTAAAATTTAAAATTGCATATTTTATGCAATTATATAAAATATGCGATTGTATAAATATACACATACTTATAGTTTACTTATAGATACTCACATACTAATAGATGGTTTATCCTTTAAAAATAAAAATCCAGGATATCTAATAAAATTTAGTGAGAATAGAGAAAATATTTAATTCCCCACTTTAAAGAAAAAAAGCAGAAAAAATTATCATCGAAAATATGAAAATTCATAACAAGGAGCACATTTTTATCATTCTATTACGAACGATTGGAATTTTTCGAGATACGGCAGCATTTTTTTTTTGTTCTAATATGGTCAACAATATATCTGCCTTCATGATTAATAGTAAATATAACATTGGACAAGAATATTCCATTTTTAAGCAATCGTCATTATGTCGTCTATTACCTTCTTTTGTAAACTGCTTCTTTAAAACTTATCACTAAAACACATCCTCTCTTCTGGGAACTGTTTCCTTAATAACTAAAAACTCATTTTCTCTTGCATTTTTACAGTTGATATTAATTAATTTAACTATTAATAAAAACACATTTTGTAACTGGCATTAATTTTTATTAGTTAATAACTTATAAAACTTTAATTACAGAAAGAATCATCCAAAACACACATGAATTATGTACAGCGATAAGTTATAGTCCATCCTTTTTAATCAGCACGTGTTTCGGCCTAGTGTTTCCAACTGCTAAGTCAAACGCACGTGCTAGTTAGAAAATGAAGAGTAATGATAATGCTGTTTACTCCATCCTTTTTAATCAGCACGTGTTTCGGTCTACTGTTTCGAACTGCTAAGTCAAACGCACGTGCTAGTTAGAAAATGAAGAGTAATGATAATGCTGTTTCGTTTTGCATTATCCATGATTATATGGGTCTCAACGTGGAAAATTCGAAATTTTGTATTTTTTTAAATGCCTTTCGTGTCCCGAACCGAATTTTGTAGGACACCGAGACAGTGCTCGATAAAATCGAGACTATCTGCGGAAAATCGGAATACAATTCAGATCTTTACTCAGAAAATATTTCGTAAATTTACCTTGCGTACAAAACAGTAAAATATACAAGTATAGCAGTAAAATAGTATATCAAGTTTCTATATGAAAATAATATATAAAAAATGCAAATAATGTACACACAGTACTGTATATCATGAAAATAAACAGAATCTCATTATATTTATTTGCATTATTTATTGAAACATGATATTTCTTACAAATGACTCTGAATTACTGTATTGTTTTAGATCAACGGTTCCCAACGTTTTTTCTCTCGCGTACCCCTTGATTAGGGTTTCCATTTATGAGTCCCCACTCGCACACATCCCTCAAAAAATTTTTTTAGGCTAGCTATAAATCAAACGGCTCATGATATTTGTTGGCATTTTTATATTTTACATTTAAAAAATTGAAGTAATTTTTAATTAATTCAACATTTGGATTTATTGTTTTTTTTTATTTTAACTTCATTTTTGGGGTTCTCCACCATTATCAATATTATTTTCGCGTACCCCTAGGAGGTATGCGTACCACAGATTGGGAACCGCTGTTTTAGATTACTATATGGTGTTTAAAAATTTAATCGAGTATGACGTTTCTTTATCTCGATATATATTAAAAAATAACAGAAGCTATTATATACTCTATAATGGCTTCAGTTAAAGCAGAATGATTGATATAGAATATGTATATAATAATTTGTTTTTACTCCTTTAAAAAACAGAAGCCATTATATCAATCATTCATATCAATCATCAACCATTCTATATCAATTATTCTTTTAAAATAAATTTTTCAAAAATATCCATTGTAGTTTTCTAATGTAAGAATGATTCAATTGTTTAGTAATTATAGTTCATCTCTTTGAGAATTTGTTTGATTTTTCTTTAATATGATTTGTTAACTTTATACTTTTCGAGATTTTTATATTGTGCAATGCTACTATTTAAAGCCGCGATACTGAAAAAGTAGGACAAGTATCATAAGTAGGAATTTAACAGCTCTCATAAATAAAATTATTAATAATTTTGTAAGGATTGAGCAGTCTATAGACCGAGATTATATTATTATCGAAAATTTGGAATAAGGACGCAGTGGCACAGTGATCCAGGAATGGAGGACTAACTGGAAACTTAGTTAATAAGCAAAATAAATTTATTTGCAACAAATATGTATGTACAAACAGCTAATACGACAAAATAAATTATACTAATAATCAAGAACGTTTAAGATGCAATGAATATAATGGATCCTTGAAATTAGAACGATTAAAATACCGGAAAAGGATTAAATTAAACTTATTCCGAAAGGAGTTACACATCGCAGAGTTACCTGCCTGAGGAAGTAAAATAAATGTGTGATGATGAGTCTCCAAAGTCGAATCCTCTCAATGACGATTTATTGACACTTTATATCATCTTCGGAAGAGATTTGGAATTTATTCGTAAGAATTTCATTTCTATCATTGGCAGATATTGGCGTTACAGGTAGAGATCCCGTCACCATGTTTGTGGTGAACATTTAGAAAGATGGGGACGGGATCTCTTTCATCCTTCTGTAAGTGTTTGGGAGGAAATTTGGGGTGTTTATCTCTTTTCTGTATCTTCATTTTATATAATTCTAATCCATTTTTGCTTCTATATTTTTCTTCTAACTCCCTTCTAGTTATAAAGTATCCTCGGATAGGGAATCCGACGACCAGGAGCGCCGAATTTCAACGGAAACTTTCTCAACTAAGAACTTAAGACTTTTATATGCCGCATATCAGACAGTTGCGATTCATCTTCATTTGTGGGACGAGGAAATTTTCAAAAATCCTTTCCAAAAAGCTGTTCCTCGTCCACGGATGTTGTTCCATTTTATTTCTCTCTCTGAATACTTCCGTTTTCTTTTTAATAATGCAAAATGTAGCAAAATGAAAAACTATCCATTTAAAAAAAAAATTGAATTTTGAAGCTAAATAAAGCACAAAAATTATAGTTAATTAGATTTAAATTGAGGGAGTGCGTGTTTAGGAATCCCTGGACCTCACAATTTTAATTTACTATAAATACGAATCGATATAATTCAGGGATTGCTTATATAATTCGATTTATATTTTACTTTGAATAGTTAAAAAAAAATATTTTGAGATTATTATGATTTTTTAATCCTGCTATTATAAATCTGTGTAAATTAATAATTTCAGTTAACTCGCTATATAACATATTTTATTTGGCTCACATTTAGCATTAATTACCATCTTAGTTTCATTAAAATAATATTTTCATTTATTTATAGATTAACGAAATTATTTGGCATGGTCGAATTATTTCTGACACTTATTTATTTATTTATATATAAACATGAAACTAGGTTTGCGTTTTTTACGACTTTAAAAGTCGATAACGCAAGAAATAAAGTCTAAAAACAATAATATTTATATAATTAGCATTAAAACATTTTTAAATATGAAACTAGGTTTGAGTTTTTTACGAATTTAAAAGTCGATAATGCAAGAAATAAAGTCTAAAAACAATAATATTTATATAATTAGCATTAAAACATTTTTAAACTAATAAGTCGCATGAATTTACTCGTATTTATTAAAATTTATTTCCTCCGAAATCTCATCAGGATAGGAAAAACAAAACATTTAAAAACTAAATGCAGTTGTTTAAAATCTTTCAGATGATTTTAAATACTTGTATTAAACCTCATTATATTATTCTTCAGATGTGATTCAGATATAAATATAAATATAGAGTAAAACAGGGAGAGATGGCGCACCTTTTTTTTTTTTGTTTGTTCATAAAATTATTAATAACTATAATCAAAAAATTTTTATTATTCAAAATAACTTACATGGAACCATATGCAAAAAGTAATGTCGAAAAGTAATTAAGCAAAATGAAAAAACTAATAAAAGTTAAAAAATTATTTATTTTTTCATTTTGCTTAACTAATTTTTGACATATTACTTTTTACATATGATTCCACGTAAACTATTTTAAATAATAAAAGTTTCTGATTATGATTATTGATAAATTTATCGGTAAACAAAAAAATGGTGCGCCATCTCCCCCGTTTTACCCTAATCTGCATTTTTAATTATCTTAGATAAAGCACATCAGTGTATATGCTGTTCAAACAAAATGAATGGCAGTTACTGTATGCCATAATCATTACCACAATGTCATCTTGGCTCTAGAATGAATATACAGTACTTAGCTGCTCTCTCTCCTGCCGCACCATCTCTCCCAACTTTATCCTATATATACACAGGGCCGCCGAGACATCTGAGACTTTTGTCACGGGCTCAAATCGGGCTTCTTATAGTTCACATAACGTGTAGTGTATACAACTGTACACAGGGCCGCCGAGAGGGGAGTGACATCTGAGACTTTTGTCACGGGCTCAAATCGGGCTTCTTATAGTTCACATAACGTGTCCGATAGTTCGCAGGCTGCCGCCAGAGCGCACTGTCTACCACCCAAAGCAGTACTGCCAAAATAAACTATTTTATATACTTATAACATTATTTTGATTGACGAAGGTTTTTATGATTGTAAAGTATGCATCTGTATAATGTAGGCCGCGTGTTTGTATCGAATTTTAATTTATTGTACATTTTTTTAAATAAATGTTTAACGTTTTATATGATTGTTTTAAGTGGCGCCCGGACCACAGACTTGTCACGGGCCCGAAAATTTCTCTCAGCGGCCCTGTATATATCTGAATCATATATGAATATTCAACAAAAAAAAAATTCTAATTTGGTTATATTTAGCTTTACAATTCTTATGACAATTCAAACTATTGCCAAATTTTGAAGACATCATTATTCTTCGAATTTCAATATAACAACCTCACCTGTATACTGTATTACAGGTTAAAACGAAATTATGTTGAAATAAATTTTTGATTGATGCAATCAGTTTCGCTATTAAAAATTTTATTGCAAATCACAATAAATTATTTATTTATTATCAGTCGTTAAGAATAGGAAATACCCAGTATATATTCATCATGATATATATCCTATTGTATATGAATAATTATAAATAAATTATAATGTTTTATATTTAAATAATGTTACGTATATACAAAATATTAAATAAATTTTTCATAATTTGGTTATTTTACTTTATTTTCTAGAGGATGTGCCATTTGAGGATCGCGGTAAAAAATTTGTGTGTATCAAGAAAAAGGTTGATACATTAAAAAATGCATATAAAAATATTAAATCATTTTGTTTTCATTTCATAATTATATAATTTTAATAATAACAATAATAAACTGTTTCTTAATTTCCTTTCTGCTTGATTTATTAACTAGGATCGTTTCAAATTTTTGATATTTACTTAGTTTTATACCATTTTTTACAATTCTTTTCATTGTGACGAAATCAACAGAAATGTAAAATACTGTAAACAAAATATTCTAAATATTTGTCTAATTTGATTTATTATTTATATACTGTATACAATATCTCAAGCTATTATACTACGGTACTCAATCTTTTAAATAAATGAGTACCACCAAACTCAAAATTCAAAAATTTCGGTACCACCAACAAAAATATGCTCGTATATAAATAAAAAGTCAAGATTATACACGTACCACTAGTCATGTCTCGTGTACCATCAATGGTACGCGTACCATAGGTTGAAAACTGTGTGATTTGATATAATAAAAAAGTTAAAGCAAATCTGCTTTCAAAATTTAAAAATTATTTCTTTATTATTGCTAATAGTATAACTATAATTGTTTTAAAATATCAACAGATTTTTTGATAATTAATTTATTATCTGCACTTTTATAACAACTTAAATCAACTATTTTCCATTATTTACGTTTCAGTAACGAAGAAACCAAATATTGAATTCTATATTGAGCATCAGAAACATTAACCATATACTAAATATACTATATATAGTATACATATTGTATGCATTTCTTGTTTATAAAAAAAATTATTTATTTAACAAATAAATTATTCCAAAATTAAGATTAGCGGCTTTATTGTTATTAATTTTAAAAGCATACTTTCATATTTATAAAATGTATTTGTGCGGCATTTATAAAACTGTATAAATATAACAGAATAAGTTCTGTTTAATAATAAATTCTGTTATATATATTTATATAAATAAATATATATAACAGAAAACAAAACCTTAAAAATAACTAGAAACATGGGGTATATCCGGTGAAGTAGATAATTTTTTATCTTTGCATGGTTTATCATAATGAACAGAATCAATCCAGTACAGACATTATATCGATTTCATGTAAACGTAGCCAATAATGAATCATCACCAATAAATTATTAGACTATTTTTTACTAATTTAAAAAAATATTTAAAATTTGACACACAAAATCCAACAGAAAAATCATAAATACCAGAATTTTAGTTCTTATTCCATTCAAAAATGACCGAAAATTTTAAATATCAAAAGAAACAATGGAACATTGTTTACATAGACTTTGAAAATTAATTCGTTACAATATTTTTTCATTTTCAGAATGATGAAATGAAAATAACGATTGCTGCAGACGGCGTAACGTTAACTCTGTGTTTACAAATTGAATTATTTTTTTATAGTTTTTCTAATGAAATTAATAAATCTCTAGCAAAGCGATCACTACACTTATACAACCTTCCGCAGAAAATTATAAAGTAATTGAATTAATGTCTACTTGAGAGCTTAGCATGTACATTTAACATAAAATTTATTTTACAGAAAACAAAACCTTAAAAATAACTAGAAACATGGGGTATATCCGGTGAAGTAGATAATTTTTTATCTTTGCATGGTTTATCATAATGAACAGAATCAATCCAGTACAGACATTATATCGATTTCATGTAAACGTAGCCAATAATGAATCATCACCAATAAATTATTATATTTTTTACTAATTTAAAAAAATATTTAAAATTTGACACACAAAATCCAACAGAAAAATCATAAATACCAGAATTTTAGTTCTTATTCCATTCAAAAATGACCGAAAATTTTAAATATCAAAAGAAACAATCGAACATTGTTTACATAGACTTTGAAAATTAATTCGTTACAATATTTTTTCATTTTCAGAATGATGAAATGAAAATAACGATTGCTGCAGACGGCGTAACGTTAACTCTCAGTGTTTACAAATTGAATTATTTTTTTATAGTTTTTCTAATGAAATTTATTAATCTCTAGCAAAGCGATCACTACACTTATACAACCTTCCGCAGAAAATTATAAAGTAATTGAATTAATGTCTACTTGAGAGCTTAGCATGTACATTTAACATAAAATTTATTTTACAGAAAACAAAACCTTAAAAATAACTAGAAACATGGGGTATATCTGGTGAAGTAGATAATTTTTTATCTTTGCATAGTTTATCTTAATGAACAGAATCAAATAGGAACTGCATAATAGAAATGCATATTAATGTAATACAGAACATTATTTCATTCATTGAGAATATATTAATTAGCGAAATGCTTGCTATTCTAGAACATTTTATGCAGTATCAGTGCCTAATTTTCAAGCATTATTGTTTAAAAACCATCATCGTTTATGCCAGTGAAGTTTTGTAAGTTATTGAAGAAATATGATCTATATTAAATATATCATTATTTTAATATTATAATTTATTATGGAGAAAAAGTATATAGAAAGTATTGTGGTTGAAAGTATATAGAATTAAGAGGTTTTCTGAAATATAAAGCATTTATTTAGAAAACTTGCTTTAAATCTAAGCATCTTACTCCTTAGTTAATACGCATTAGACAATATTTTGTAAAGTATTGGCTTATAATTTAAAAATTTCCACATTGAACTGTTCAGATATAATTTTTTTTTTTCAATACTGTAATCATTTTGTTTATGTTCTACTAAATTTATTTTTAAATCAATGTTAATATTGATTTACATATCATCAATTAATAACAGATTAGAAAAAGTTTGATAATAGTTATGTAAAGTATGTTTAAGTTCAGATATAATTTTTTTTTCAATACTGTAATCATTTTGTTTATATTCTACTAAATTTATTTTTAAATCAATGTTAATATTGATTTAATATCATCAATTAATAACAGATTAGAAAAAGTTTGATAATAGTTATGTAAAGTATGTTTAATCAAAGAATCAATCTTTGCTACCATAACCGAGATAATCAGCAATTTTTTTTCTATAGAAATTAAATTATTTTGGCCATTTTCGATATTACCATTTTTTAATGACAAATCTCTAAACAAACTTGTTTAAAAGAATCTTTTAAATAAGTTAATCAGACTTTTCTGACGTAAAAATCTTCCGTTCGATCTGAACAACTTCAAAAAAAAAAAAAAAATGACAACGAAAAAAATGACAAGTCCACTAAAATTCCCCTAATTTATTGATTTAATCGATGAATTTATTAAATTAATCGATATTTATTTGATAAATTAATCGATAAATAATCGATTTAATAATCAAATAAAATAATCGATCAATTTATTTAATAAATTAATAGATTTTGGGAATTTGCAATCCCAAAATTTCTTTATAATCGATAAATAATCGATTAATTTATTTGATAAATTAATCGATTTTGGGAATTAGCAATTCCAATTTTTTTTTTTATTCAAATCGGAAACGGATACATTGTTATGTCAACAATTCAGAAATTCAAACGAACTTTTTTTAGACGTGCGACATTTTTTCTCAGGAATTTAATGAATATTAATATTTTAATTAGTGAAAGTAGTTATATAATATATATATATATATATCAATTGTTTCATTATTATTCTAGTAAAAAATTTATGTTTGTGATGAGAAAGGTTCTTTCTCATTTGATATTTTCTGTTTTTTCATTAATTAAGAAGTCATCTAATATCATTTGCCTTTTCTTCTTTTGTTCAGCAAGCAATTGTCAATAGCCAGACATCGCAACTCATGACACTTTGTCTTGCCTTTGAACTTCTATTAAATTTGGATTATTTGTATAAATTGATCCATAATTTTCGTAATAGTGGCTAAACGTGTTTTGAGAAAATCTATTGAAAGTTTCTTTTGCTCTTCATTTTCAGAAAAGCAAATTTCCTTGTCTTCGTGTGATTTTGGATTTACGTGAGTATAAGGGTTAGCGCCAAAGTGAATCAAAACGAAAATATTGAATTCAAAAATCCGCATTATGTTGAAACAGTGTTAATCAGGGTCTTACTGTACTTCTTATCTTAAAGTTTAAAAGATATTAAGAAAAAATTTTCATAATTTTCTTGTCAATTTTTATTAAAATACATATCTGCTAGCAAATGTTTAAGAAATTTAAGAAGAAAATTTTCCATAAAAATTTTATTCAAACATTAAATTAAAAGATGTAAAACTAAAACTAAATTGCACAAAAAATTTTGCCACAACAGACAAAACAAAAATACAGCTTGCCAACACCAAATGCTGGAAAAACAGATTAATGTCCCAACTTATCAATTTAGCATGGATTGTATTTTTTAATAAATTTGTCAGTGTATTATATTTTTTTCTTTTTAGACAGTGATATTTCTTATTATTTGTATTTATAAATAAAAAGAATAGGATTTTATGAATTTCCACCATCATTTTATATATTTATGAAAATAACTTATTGGCTTGAATATAAGAAAAAAATCAATTTAATAAAAAGTAAAAATCATTGTATATTTGAATTATAAAATAAAAAGTTAATTTATATAAAGAAGTTTTTACTGGAAGTCTGTCATCTTGTTTACAGTTTTAATATGATTAAATGCTGTCTGGATTTATGAATGCATTTTCTTCTATGTACAGATTAAATATTAAGTCAATTACTTATATTTATAAAATTAATTTTATTGCTGTTTTAAATAAATTTAATATGAAGCAATTATATTTTTCAAGACATTCATAACATGCAATTTATATATAGCATAAAGTTCTATTGTTTATATAATGTGTAATGTTATTTTTTATTGATTATTTATAATACAATAAAGCTTATTCCATTAATTTAATATACTTTAAAGTTAAGTTTAATCTATAATTTCAATTGTAACTATATTTGTCTGGATCTTATTGTACACTGAAGAATGCAAAATATAAATAGCCAAAAATGTTTATAATGTTATTTTTTATTGATTATTTACAATACAATAAAGCTTATTCCATTAATTTAATATACTTTAAAGTTAAATTTAATCTATAATTTCAATTGTAACTGTATTTGTCTGGATCTTATTGTACACTGAAGAATGCAAAATATAAATAGCCAAAAATGTTTTGGATTAATTAACTGTTATTGATAATACTTACTATTGATTGATATGTTGTTACTGATAGTTGCTGTTATTTATTAAAAACCAGACAGTCATTTTAGCTAGATTTTTGAGAATTATACCATTTCAAAACTTAAAACAAATATATTGCGTATATACTATATGAACTACGAATTTATAGTTTTTTGGTTATGTTTTAATTTTGCTTATATGTATATGTAAAAATTATAATATGCACGTAAAATAATCTTATAATGTTACCATATATAGAATGATTACGTGATATATTTTAAACTTTCTGAAAATATGAAAATAACTAAGAATACATGAGTACATAAAGATTTTAATGTGATATTTGTCATTGTGTAGATTTTGCAACTGATTCAAAATTTGGATTATATGACAAAAAAGATAAACTTAAAAATATTTATGAACATATTTTGTTGTGAATGTAAGTTCAATTTTAAATCTATAATTTTTGCTCTGCATATTTTGGAGTCTTTCAGACATTCTTTTTGATGATTGCAGAATATTGTTCGAAAATGTCTTTCAATATTTCCCTTTTTAAGAAAAGCAATAACTGAATTACATATTAGACAAGAGCATTTGCCATTAACCATGGAAAAAAAGAAATCATGTTCCCATTCATCATGATAATGACAGATTTTAATTTTATTTTCTATGCTCATAATTATGGCTAAAAAAGAAAAAATTTAAATAATTTTGACCGGGGGAGGTATATTTATTCTATTTAATCAAAATTTAAATAGTAGAATAAGGTAACAAAAATGTTGTTAGCATGGATACGTTCTAAAAAATGATTTAAAAAGTGATTTTGAATATTGTTCTAAATTGATGTATATTCCAGTGTGGAATAACGTTTGGAATAGTATGTTATGTAACTAGTGTTAGCCATACTGAATTTATTGTTTTTGATAGAATATAATAATATATCGATTGATATGATCTGATATTATTTAATAAATGATGAAAGACAAAAAGAATAAAAACATGTAGGGAAAACCTCACTTTTCTTGTTTCAACAAGAACACGGACCACCTTATTGTTAAGTGGAAGTTTAACAAGTGAGTTGATAGGATGGTCAGAGGCTTGCAATTGACTAAAATGCTTGTCATGATCAACTGGTTGGGCAGCCTTGATATATATCATATTTTTCTTTATTTTATGACTTAAGAATTGATATAATTTTTACAAATTTAATCAAAATGATTATAATTCTTGCTTATTAAAAACCAGATTAAAATTTTTATTTCAAGTTATCACAAATTTTATTTCAAATAGAGAAAAATCCTTAGATTAATTTTAACCAAATTTTGAAATAATCATACTTACTTTTTCCATATCAACATTTAACTCAGAAAACCACTGTTTACAATCTTTTTGTAGAATAACACAAGCCATATGTAAACATGCTATAAAACAGATTTGAAAATTTATAATACATTTCAATATTAATATTTAGTTATATAATTCAAATTTAAATTATTGTTTTAAGTGATAAATTCAAAAAAAATTATTTATAAATTATAGTACACTATAAAGAATTTCTAATGAACTGCAATTTAACCTCTTTTATGCAATATGATTTTATCTGATTTTCTATTTGTTTGCATAAAAAATTAATATTAAAAATACCAAACTACCCAAAATTACTGAAATTGAATATTTTAAAATTTTAATAGTTTAAAAAAAAATTTTTCTATTTTCTAATATTTATTTTAACTATTTGAATGTAATAATTATTTGTTTTTCAATTTTAGTTTTGCGGTACTTAATTACAAATTTAATTTTTTAAAATAGAAATTCTATTGTGAAGAAAAACAATAATAAATTTGTTATAATAATTCTTAAATATACAAATTTTGGAACTGCATGAATAAAATAAAACAATATTCATAATTACAATGTTCATGAATAAATATGTTTATTTTTTTCTTCCACACTGTCAATAATGATCTACTTTTATTTCCTGTTGAATGGTCAGCCATTTTCAATTTCTCTCATTGCTTTATAAAATGTTTGAAACAAATTTTGTTAATTATCAAAATTAATGTTAGAAAGCTGTTTTATTTAAAAAACATAAATATATGATTATAATTTTCCAAATTCAAAAAACACCCTGAAGCTGACATCATAACATTCATTTATTTACAATAGAGCAGCGATGCAAATATATATTCAGTCTCTTTCTTATAAATGTTATATATATCACCATCCTTTTTTTGTATAAAAAAATTTAGGTCTCCTTCTAGCAAAAATCTTGTTGCAACATTCTTTTTTTTCATAAAATAACTTACACAAATAGTTATTAGAATATATCAAATCTATAAAAATATGGATAAGTTTAAAATAGCTACGAAGGAGTCATTTTTGAAAATATCAAATAATTTTATTATTGTTTCATGTCATATATTTACTTTGGATAATTTTGCATTATAGATTGGCTATCTGATAGCTGTATAACTGTTCACTAATTTATAGTTTTAGAAAAAATTTAAAAGTTCAACAGTTATATCATATAACTAAAATTGAATATTTTTTCATTGGAATTAATATATTAGGATCAAATGTTTTCTGATTTGGAATAAAACTTATTATTATTTTTTTTTAAATTGTTTTATAACAGTAAAACTCATTGTTTGTGATAAATATTCTTATAACAGAAATGACTGCTATAAAAATATTTTAATTTAAGCCTTTTCTTTTCAATTTTATAATAATTCAGATTAACACTTAGAAATATCTATTTTTTTACAGATTTGACAAAAGTGTAGAATGTTATTTTTGTCATTAGTACACAATTATTGTGGCTTAAATATATTTATGGTTTAAATCAGTGTTTTCCAAACTGTGGGGCTTTTCCAAGAGGGGCATGGAAGAATTAAAAAATATATATATTTTTGAGACAAACAAGTAGAAAATAAATTCAAATTGATGTCAAGAAAAAATTAATCAGAAAAAGGGTTATAAATACAATACAAATATTCATGTACCCAGAAACTTTCTGCTATAGCTGTTTTAAAGACAAAATAACAATCTCGTTTTAATAATTGAAAAAGAATTGTGAGTAATGATATCTTCTATGACACCCGATTTGAGAGAATTTGTGCTGAAAAACAAACTTACCCATTGCATTAAATATTATATTTCATTAAACATATGTTCTATTTTTCGTTTTTTATAAGATTTATTTAATTGTATTAAAAATTATCACACTATAATAAATTCCATATTACTTCGAATTTAAGCCGCACTTTTAATCAAATTTTTAAGATGTAAGATTTGGGTGCGGCTTAAATTCAAAAGAAATATTTTAATATCTTATTTCTCTCGATCTCTCACTCCCAAACGATCAGGTTTTTGCTTTATGCTCTACAATGCGCATAGTGTTACGACCATTGATAAGTTTATTCGGTGGTCCCCTCTTCGTTCTTTTCTGATTTAATCCAGTTGCTGTTTGATAGCAGCTATGTAGAATCGCGTCATATCTGGCCATATTTTAATTATAAGAAAAATTATGAATTACTATAATGCTGTTTATAACGGCTGATGGATATCTAATAATCATACTAGCACTAAAGGCAGGAACTTTCACAAAAAACAGTGTAGTATTATCGTTAGTTACTTTGATAGTTTTTATTGTCCATTATTATCGAAATTTAAGTGTCCGTGTCCGTTATTGAGGGTGTCATAACATGGTAGAAGCGCTTATACCATGTTAACTAGTGTGTTAAATTTTTGTGAAAGTTCCTGCCTTTAGTGTATTTGATCATATTAACATCATTCTGCTTAATAAGAGCTATTTGTTTTAATAATCATACTAGCACTAAAGGCAGGAACTTTCACAAAAATTTAACACACTAGTTAACATGGTAGAAGCGCTTTCGATTCTTTATTGGAATCCTCCTCAGCTACAAACTCATTATAAAATCAAATTTTATACATTCCATCGAACGCTAACAGAATATAATTCGAGCACAAAAGAATGCACGGATGACAACAGAATTGATGAAATATTGATTAGAATATGTTTGGGAGAAGAGATCTGGTGCTGTTTTTAAAAAATGAAAGAGATAGTATATTTGAAGAAGTTTCTCAATAAATTAGGTAGCTTATTATGTATATTAATACCTATTTAAGTAAATAAAAATGTTTCTTATTTTTCAATACCTATTATAAAATCATTTTTATTTTTTCCAATTTTCCAACTTTAAAATCCTACTGTGGCTTAAATTCAAAATAATACGGTATATATATTTTTATATATAAGAACTTTATTTATACAGAATATGATATATTGTTTTGCAATATTAAACTGTAAGTAGAAAATATTTATAAAATTAGACTGTTATGGAATGAGGGGCATACCAAATTTTTATAAAAAAAGGGGCACAGAATACAAAGTTTGGAAACCACTGGTTTAACTAAATTGTACAGTATGATGCAAATTATATGATTTGAATGAACTAATAGTAAATTATATAATATAGAAATAATAGTCACTATGGATCACTAACAGAAGAGATATGGCATCATTCTTTAGTATCTTCTTATGACACAGAAGTTAAATGATGGGTCTGCCTCACTCAGAGAATATATTACATCCATACTGTATTTTGTGTGTAATTTATATTAATGACTTAGAGGTAAATTGAACGTTTCTTAAAAAAATTGGACATATTGTGTTTTCTTATAGTTATTTAAGATAGCTATAATATAGCAGTATTGTTTTTCTTTTAAGCTATTACAATATGGTTTATAAAAAAACAGATTAATCAGATATGACTAAAATCAACTAATCTGGCAAGAAAGAGTAAAATCAGTAAAATTCTATTAATTTACTATTACAGAATTAAGAGAGAGATAGAGCATTTTAAAATATTTTAATATTCTTAATAATAATAATAATTATTATTACTATAAAATAGTACATCCTGGCTATTGTCACTTTTGAGGGGTGACCATTAGGTGAGGTTTCACTGTAGTTAAGAATTCAGTAAATGAATATAAGTGTAATATGGAGAATGTGTGTATATACTTTAGAAGTATTTTGTTATTGTCACAAGAAGAGGAAGTTGTTAAAATGAGTAGTTAAGAAAACAAGTGCATTGTGGAATGATAAGATGGCACATACTGTGACAAAGAAGAAAGCATTTCTAGAAATGTTAAGCAATATTGTGAGTGCAGATAAGTATAAGAATTGTAAGAAAGTGTTCACAAATGGTGACAGATAGTAAAAATAGAATGATAATAGAGAGCTAAGAAGCTGCATAATGATTTTAAAAGAACAAAGCAATGTTTTAAAAGTGTATAAGTTTGAAGAGGACATAAATTGAGTCTGTACTGTGAAAGTTGATAGAGTGATCCTGATGAATTTAGGATGGTTGATAGATGATGATAGTATTTCAGTAAGTTTCTTTAACCTATTCACTGCCTTCGAATTTTTCTAATTAAGCCTCGTTAATATGCAAAAAAAAACACAAAAAAATGTAAATTGCGATGTCTCACTTAATTTTCATTGAATTTTTTTGAAATTTTCATAATTTATTATGTTTTTTATTGTGATTCTAATGATGTAATAAATTTTTTTGAATTTTATTTCTTTCACAATTTTTTGTTTATTATATGAGATCGGAGAAAACATGATTTTTATATATGAAATCTTAGCCATCCAATGAGATATTTGGTATCTTCTGATAGTGGAAGTCTTCTGAATAAAATTAGGTATGAATGAAGAAAATCGAATAATAATTTAAAAAATTATCAATGAAAAATGAAGTATTATATAACTTTTAATTAATTTAGTTAGTTAATTAATTAGTCAAAAATTTATTAAAATATTGTCATTTTTTAATAAAATATGTTTATTGATATGTTTTTTTCTTCATTTCAATCATTTTCATTTTAATATTTTATAAATTTTCGAATTTATAACAAAAAACATAACATACACGAAAAATCGTCTACAATCCTACATAAACATCTATAACATTTTCTATTTTACTCTAATTGGCCTTGAGATACTTTGTTGACACTCTACATCCAATACCACAAGCAGTGCGGTAAAGTAGGCTTGGCTGCAATTTCCCGTGAAACGACTGGCCATCATAAAACAAAGTGCCACGCTCCATTTTATTGCCTAGGGTTGTTTACATTACTATTTTCTCATATTTTACAAAATTATCTGTAAAAGTAAAGCAATAAATGACCAAATAAGTAAAAATATTCTACATTTTAACAGAATTAACCAAAATTTTTGTATTTTTGGCAAAATTTTTTCAATTTTATGAATTTTACAGTTCTTCATAGTAAAATTCCATATTTTGCTTAAAATTTCAAAAATAAATTTATCACACCTAAAATCAAAATAAGATTACTAAAATATGATAAAATAGAAAGCAGAATCGATAAGATTCAATGAAAAATAATACAAATTCTACGAATACAATCCATTCACATTTCTATCTTTAGAACGGAATTAAAAAAGAAATTTCAGCAATCGGAAAATTTAAGACCCATCATCAGAGGCACCTATTTTCACCCAATAAACACAAAAACCCCTTTGCGATAGCTCCACTGTATAATTCAGGATTGAATTTTATTTATATCGCTTTTTATTGTTTTTTATCGATTTTTGTTCCGCCATCTTGCAGTCTTACCATGGCAAAGGCAGTGAACAGATTAAGTTTATTTGAAAGAATGATGACAACAAAAAATTATGAGCAGGATGAATATAATGGCTGAATGTTGATCATAAAAGAGAATAAATGAGTGTGAAAAAGACTATGAGTAAAATTCTGATGCATTAGAGTCAATAAAAATACCATGCACTAATTTATATTGTGATCCCAATGAATCATTAATATATTTTTGTAAGAAATTGATCAAAAACTAGTAAAACTATTATTATTTTCAATCACATATTAAAAGTGTGTTTTGAGCATGAATATTTCAACCTGTTCTTTAGAAAATATTTTGTAAATATACAGGATAAATCAGATTTCAATAAAGTAAACAGGTGCATGATATTCTATAGTTTAAAAAAAGCAAATTTTTTATATAAACATATAGTTTTAACTTTTCATTATGGAGATTGTTGTTGATCTGATAGCCATACAGTGAACATTTGTTTATCATCTTGAAGAAATACATTCAATTCTGGGTATCATACTTTCAGATTTCTCAAGCATGATAATAGTCTGTCTGATCCAGCCAATAAAATTAAAGTATACTCCTGATGACATAACACACCAGACAGTCTATAGAATGCCATTGCAACAGCTGAAATAATTATTTGTAATATTCCTGATATCTTTCAGCAAATCAGAAATTCATGATGCAATAGGATTAAACATTGTCTTGAATGTAATGAAAGTCATTTTGAACACCTTTTATAAAACTTGACTGAATATTCAATATTTGAATTAATTTCAATAAAGATAAAAAAGTACACTGATTTATTGTATTTTCACTGTTATATTCTTTGCCATATCTTTATAACAAAGTAGATAAATCTGTATGTTTATATAGAAAGTTTTGCTTGTTTTAACTGTATCATGCACCTATTTGTTGTATGCCTGATATATTCTGTACAGTAATACCTTGTTTAACGTGGGGAATACATTCCATAAAAACCATATGCTAAATGAAACAGCTTTAAACGAGGTCATCTTAACACTAAAATAATAGGAATAGGTGAAACAGGACAGTGAATAGATAAATATGCATACCAATTTTTTATTTTATTTTTCAACATGTAATTACCATCTTACTATTGTATTACGTTAATTATAGATATTTTTTATTGCTAATATCAATTTGTATTCATTAATCATTCATGAAAATCAAAAATATTTGAGTAAATAATTTATGTTTATGTGATGAGGAAGGTTCTTCCTCATTTGACATGTTTGTTTTTTCGTTAAGAAATCGTCTAATGTTTTTTGCCTTTCCTCTTTTGTTTAGCAAGCAATTGTCAATAGCAAAACATTGCATCCATGATACTTTGTCTTGTCTTTGAACTTCTATCAAAATTTGGATCATTCTGTATAAACAAAATGATCCAAATTTATTAAATTAATAAAGCAAAAAAACAGAACTATAGTTTGAAGTAGCAGCATTCAAGTTAAAACTAAAATGGGGTAATTGTTATTTTTATTACTGTAAAATAATGTTGATGATTGATCATAAATATGAACTGTGAATGCAGCAAACTTTCATATGTACTGCACTGCACTGATATCAAACGCACTGCGAGACAAGATAAGAGTATCAAAGCAACAAATTCATGCAATTTCGAATTTATATGAGTATAACGATTTGAAAAACTGCATCAAATTAACTCAATAAAAAATATAGAATTCGAAAAAAACTATGTTAAATGAAGCAGCATTAAGCGGGGTCTTACTGTATATAATACTTAATGTGTTTAAATATGCAGAATATTACAAAATGATGGAACTTCTAATAAAAATTTTTCCGTTTAATTAGATATTTATTTCAAAAGCTTGAGTGTAAGATGATTTCTATTTTATATTATTTAATTTCCTAAAACATCTTAACTTATATTCAAATTAATATAATATTTTTGGTTTGATTTGTTATGAAAATCAGGATATCTGTCAGTTCATTTCTCTTTTAGGACAGTTCAACAAATTAAAGAAAGAGGAGATGGAAGTTACATTAAAGAAAACAGTGAAAAGCCTCACAAATCTGTTTTCTGATAGTGGTGAAAATGAAAAATTTTAAACATGAAAACAAATGAAAAATTTCATTGTTAAAATATCTTTTTGCATATTGAAATTTTTTGATTTTCATAATAAAACAGTTTGCAAATAAATCAGTGATTCCTAAACTTTTCTCTATCACAGACCCTCTTTAAATATCTTTTATTGTCATGGACCCCAAAAACTTGACTCAAGATTTAAAACCCTAAAATGCACTAAATATTTATTTAAAATTGCTCATCAATGGTTTTCAAATTTAGAGAGAAGAGAGAAATAAATAAATTATACATTCCTATCATAATATTTTTTATCAATGATATTTTTATTAAGTTCATAATATTTCTTCAAGGCTTTATGAACCACTTATGAGGACATTGCAACAATAAACACTTTTAATTTTATTTACAATTGTTTTATTACAAAAATCAACATTAAATGAATGTCTGCATTGGAGGAGGAATTCCATTGTCTCTCTAGCTTTATATAACTTCTTAAAATCCTGTATTGTTCTCATAACTCCAAGAAAGATAAAGAAGTTATGTAGGGCTAAAGAGAATGGAATTCCTCCTTCAATATAGAATAAATAAAATTATCTGGCATCAATATACAAAGTGAATGATATTCATTTTTAAATTAACATAAAAGTCATTATATTCAAAAAACAGATCTAATCTGAAAAGAGAATGTTACATCATTATGTTAATGTGTTTAAGGCTAGTTAATTTACCAAATCTTTCTGTGTAATCTAAGTTTTTGATTATTCAAGGTACTCTTGATTCATATTACCTTAGATAATTGGGACTCCATTATATTTTGAGAAATTTAAAATTATAATATAAATAAAACTTCATATAACAAGATAAAAATAAAATTAAATATATAAAAATAAAAGAATAAATATGTTTATTTTTTTATAGATTCTTTTTAATGAAGATGGTAGTGTTAAGGGTGTTGCAACAAATGATGTAGGTGTTGCTAAGGATGGCTCACCAAAGGTAAAAATATGTTTGTTTATTAAGTTTGTTTATAGATTATAAGTTTGTTTAAAGGTTTATTAAGTTTATAGGTTATATCTTATTTTTGTATAATAAAATAATTGCTTTTATTACTACTAATATTTTAACTGCTTTCAGTTCAATTAACAAAAATTAAACACCATAAAGCACTATCTGCAGTATAGAATTCAACTTATACTTTTATTAACTTAAATACAAACGTTTTCGGTGCAAAGCACCCTCCTCAGGTATATACTACGTACTTCAATCGAATCAAGAGAAGCTTATAACAACAAAATAATTCTAGAACAACATCATTTTTCAAAAACGATGTTGTTCTAGAATATAATTTTAATTTTTATTCTAGATCATCTTCAAGTACTATAAACATTATATTAACAAAAATTATAAAAATTATTAATTTTTTTTTTATAATAAAAGGTGTTCAACAAAATATGCATATCTCTTCAATTCTTTTGGAAATTGATAATTTTCAGGTTTTCCCTTCAAATAATAGAAATTCATATACATATTAAAGAGATGATGTAAAAAATCAGTAATTTAGATCTATGTAAAATTCAGATAAAACCTTTAATTATAGTAATGTTTTTGCTACTTTTGCATAATTTTGCTGTTTTTAGTTACTACTTTAACTGCATAAAATGTTAAAATCAAATAAAAATTTTTTTGAATCCAAATGGTTATTATTCAATTATAATATTTTATGTAGATTATGTAATAGCTAAACATAGCAAAATTACATAAAGTAACTAAAAAATGCTACTATAATTAAGATTTTAATCATATTATGTCTGAAAATATATTGTACCATCTCAAGAAAGTAGAACAAGTCAAAAAAAGCCTTTTTTGAGATTTTATTAGGAACACAAAAATAGTTTATATAGATATTTAATGCTTCGTAGCAAAGAAATATTAAGTTCAGATTATCAACATACTTATTATTCAGGAAAACTGATAAACTCAAATTAATTATTACTTTTATTTTGCTTCATTAAAAAATCATGCAATTTAATGAATTGTGTCACTTTTTTTAAGAAGGTACAATATGTTGTTAATATTTTAGTAATAATTGTTAAGATAAAGAATTTTGTTTGAGTAATGGGATATTATGTTTATAATTAATAAAAATAAGTAAATAATCAATATTTAATATCTATCAGTATTGTTTATTTTTAAATGGTATAATACAAAATTGTTATTGTACTGTAGCATACATTAATTATTAAATTTATGTTATTTACTTAATACATTGAATTTGTGAATTTAATATTATTTTTTAAAAGTATTCAATGCAAAAACTTGTTATTAAATTTGTGTTATTTACTTAATACATTGAATTTGTGAATTTAATATTATTTTTTAAAAGTATTCAATCCATAAAATTTAATATTTAATTATTATTTTATAAACTCATATTTTATTTTCATAATAATTGTAGTCCTTCATAAAGTTGATTCAACAAATTGTTGAAAATAATTTTAATTGATGTTATGGAATAGTCACTGTGATCCTAGTAGCCAATATGAAGATTAAGCTATGTATTGTGAAGAAAACATTGTTTTAATAATTAATTTTGTAAATGCTTATTTTATATATATGGGTCATTCTATGTTAAGTAATTTAGTGAACCCTCCTCAACCTGTTCATTTTGCTGACATTTTGTGTGAATATGTATGCAAGTTCCAGAGCAAGCTATGCATAATTTCAATACAAGTAATACTGCAGTTGAAATATCAGGGCTTTTCTTGTGGTGGTCATCTGTGTAATGTGAATTCAATCATGAATAATTTTCAAAGTTTTAAATATGATTGTTGTATAAACATAACATCTAGCACTTGAATCTTCATAAGCTTGTTCCGGTTTTTATACTAAATCCAAAAATTTGTCATCAAAGGTTTATAAGACCATTGGTCAAATTTGACCAGTGTTTGAGAGTAAATATCTGAATGTTTGAATTTAATTTATTCTGCTATCATTGGAAGAAGCAGATTTTGAAATACAAGAATAATGATTTTTCAGTTTTAAATCTCAAAGCTTTTCAAATTCACTTGACATGGAATGGTCCATACAAATTATTGGAAAGCAAACATAATATGAAATAAGCTTGCTATTTTTTAAATAAAATTAGCATGACTGTCCAACAGTCATGCTAATTTTATGATCTTTTATTTAATGAATCATACATTAAATAAAAGATCCCTAATTTGCCTATTTACAGACATCACTGCATAATGAATCATATATTAAATAAAAGATTGTTTAATATGAATTCCCATTTAGATCAATTTCCTATCTAACACAGTTGTGGAGAAAATCAGTTGTCACACTTTAGATGAATCACCCTGTATATTATATACAATAGAACTTCTCTTTAAACTGTTTATTCATTTTGAAAATTTTTATATAAGTTAAAAATTTCATAAGTGCAACAATGTTTAAATTTGATGAATTGCATCATATGTGCAGGACTGCCGAGAGGGGGTGACATCCAAGACTTTTGTCATAGGCCTAGCATTAAATAGGGCCTGACCATCAGGCTCTAATATGTCACATAACATGTCCAATAATTCACAGGCTGCTTCCAGAGCGCATTGTCTACCACCCAAAGAGGTTGTGACAAAATAAATTACAGGAATACTTTGCATAGTGAGGTTAATTAGTTCCAAAAAGCATCCATACTATTCAAAACTGCGTTGTTTGAGGTCTATTTATAATGGATTTCAATTTAATTTGTTTATTACAAAGATTTGAGATAATAAAAATGTTTAAAAATGAAAAAATTTTATTTTTATTAACTAAATAACAAAGAAAATTATTTTAAACTGATATAAAAACTGTAGAAACATTAGGACTCATACATTGAATTCTTACGTATTATTATAGAAAACGAAGTGCTATTTTTGTGACATTTTATAATTTCAAGTTTCTTCTCTAATGTCAACCACTTGTGTTTTTTGTTACTCCCAAAGTGTCTTGTTTGTTTTGTCTCTTTTTACTCATCCTTAAATAATAAAAGAATATTAAATACTAATATTAACGTAAATAATAAAATACCATGGGGAAAGAATGTGTCTACGTGAGAGTCAATCAAAAAACTACTGCATAAACATGACTCTCGACTATCACCTGCGGCGCTTGAGGGGTTGCTGATTAGTGTTGCCAATACTGATGTGTAATAATAATAGCTGCATTAGACCAAAACCGCATTGTTCAAAACCGTGCTATGCAAAGTATTCCTGTATTTTATATATAACATTGTATGTAACTTATCAAATTTTGAATTTATTGTATGCTTTTTTTAAATAAATGTTTAATAATTTATGTGACTTCTTATTAAATCACAGTGATGCATATTTTTAAGTGGGGCGACCACAGACTTGTCATGGGCCCAAAAATTTCTCTCGGTGGACCTGCATATGTATAATTGATAAACAGAATGGTTAAATGAAAATAAAAAGCACTGATGTAAAAATGTTACAGAAATTTGGACTATGAGATATTTTTGCAAAAAAATGAATTGTTTAATTAAGTTATTTGCACTTGTTTATTATTATAATAATACATGTTATGATTCATTTCAGACTGTGTTATAATGTTCAATGTTCTAAAAGTTTTGTATTTTGAAATGTTTTGTAACTTAGAGGGCTATAAATTGGCCAAAAATGTTAAGATGAATTAAAATGTTAATTTGTTAAATATTCTAGAATGTGATTCATAAAGTTACTCACTTCTTATTTATGTACAAATCAGATTTAACCCACATTATTATTTTAATTATGTGGGTCCCTGCATTAGTATGTCCTTTCACTTATCTGTTTTTATTAACATGTACTTTTTATATTTTTGATAAATCTATGAATCGTTTACAATGTATTGTTAGATTTCATTAAAGATTTAAAAAAATTGAAATAAAAAAATACTCACCCTAATTTTAAAACTAAATCAATACTATACTAACAGTGGCAGTTTTGTGATTTTAAATCATGAGGATGTTGCAACTTTCAAAATATGCATACACACTGTAAATCATTGTTGACTTTAAATAAAATGTATATGTAATTGGATAAAATAGAAAAATTATTGTAAAAATAAAAAATATGAAAAAATATTGTTTATTGTTGATAAAATTATACGGTTTGGTATAATTCAAAATTACTGAAAAATATATTCTTCTTGATTTGTTTCATGAAAAATATTGTTTATTATTGATAAAATTATACAGTTTAGTGTAATTAAAAATGTTATAACTTTAATTGTAATGTCCAAATATTTAGAGAGATGGAGTAAATGTCTTGTATAAACTTTAAAAAATCTGCTTACTCATTTATATGATATATGATTTTGTGGATAATAAATATTTCTGAATTTTCCATTATAATAAATTATTCATTAAAATGAATTAGAATAATTTAGCATTCTTGAATATAATATATTTTTAGAAGAAAAATTAATTTTATATATACAAACTGATTTAGTTTAGATTAACTTATTAGACTTTTAAATTTAGTTAGAAGCAAGTTAAAAAAAATTTGTTTAAAAATGGAGAAAGATAAATATTGAATGAATATGATCTTGATTCTTTTTTCCAATACAATAAAAATAACATTAAAAATGTTAAATAATATATTGCATAATTATATCTAATAATGTAAGTTAATTTAAAATTATATCCAAAATAACAAAATGTAATTAATGTTGATATATTTCATTTTTTAGGATAACTTTGAAAGAGGTATGGAATTACATGCAAAATGCACTATCTTTGCAGAAGGCTGTCATGGACATTTAGCAAAACAATTATTCAAAAAATTCAATCTTCGAGAAAACTGTGAACCACAAACTTATGGTATAGGACTCAAAGAATTGTGGGAAATTGATCCATCAAATCATCATCCTGGTTTAATTGAGCATACAGTTGGATGGCCATTAGTAAATTTTCTCTATAAATATATATTTTTATTAAGTGTTGAATCTAATTTAACTTTATATCTTTAGAAATCTAGTCTTGAATATACAGGTGTTTCCCTACTTATAATGATCCAATCTTATGATTGCCCTTGCATTATTCCAAACTTGGTAATTTTCATAGAATAATGGCTGGAAATAGTTTTTCTATTTTTTTCAAAATTTATAGTCTGCCAATAGCTACATGATAAAATAATTGCATACCACCTTGGAGGATCCAGGCTCAATTCCAGATGGTTTTATCATCTTGGAGGATCTGCTATTAAATCCTATGATTTTACCACTTGATATAGATCTAGTCTTCCATTGCCTACTATTTTTATTAAAATTATCATCATTGCTGGCCATTTTCGAGTTAAAATTTTTAATCATTAAAATTTTTCTAATGATATAAATAGGCTTATCAAAACATAATTCTATCACATGTAGAGGAGACTTGTAATCTTATTAATTAAATAATAATTAAAAAAAAATAAAGAGGAGAATTATTTTATTTTTATTTTTTTTAAGTTGGCATATATTTTTGAGTATAAGCTGAGAAATTTTGTGAAAATGAAAATTTGGTCACAAGATTTGCTGACTCCAATCATAGCACATCATCATTGTTCCTTCATGCCAGCATCATGATTCATGATATTTATTTATAACAAAGATTATTATTTTATTGATTCTATTATTAAAAATCTATGGATGTGTATGACTGTTCATAAATTAATAATTTCATATTTATTTAAATATCAGATACCAAACAAATATGATTGAAAATTTGTAAAATGATTGCATTGTGTCCTCTTCAAAAAATACTGTGTCTTTTGATACTATCAGATCTGTATTTATTCATGGTAGATATCTACAGTATTTCTTCTCAGTTCTATTATTAAAAATATGCAAATATTTTTAATGAATATGTTTGAAAGCTAATATTTAAATTCATTAAAAAATATATTAATTTACTGGACATTTTGCAAATATGATCAGAAATGTGTAGAATTTTTATTATAATAACAATAAATCTATACAAAATAAATTTTTACTTTATTATAAGATCAGAAATATATATATTTTTGCAAATAAGATTAAAAATATATATATCAGAAAAACGATTTTTATTTAGTTAACATGGACATTACTAATCTACATAATATCAGTTAACATTAAGTTTAAATGAAAATATAGCAATCCTTGATATTTCTGATCAAAATTTGTGGATTCTATGATAGTTCTGATCATTTAGAAAATACAGATGATTATTTTGCAACTGATATTAGACTTTAGATTTTATTTCTGGAAATTGCATGTCTGTTGCTAGGACTCTATTAATTGCAGCAAAATTTTATTGTATATTTTGGTTCTAATTTTCTGTTGTTTAAACTTCTTTAAATATTTTTGGTGGTATTCAGAAATGATGAAAATTTTTAATATTTCATAATAATAGAATCTTACTATGGGAATGCATATAATAAATCAAATATTCTAAGTCAAATAACATTTAATGGAAAGAATTAAATCCTAGTTCTTTTCATTAGGAGTTAATTTGATATTTTCTATCAAACAAATGTTTAAAAAACCACATTGTTGAAACATATGACTGAATGCAAAATGACATGATTGCATCCTGCTTCCCATACATCTCTCTCTTGATTGCATTGCAACATTTTTATGTTATTAGTCTAATTTTTACTAAATGCCCATATTTATTCTGATAATGAACTTAATTTAGAAAGTTTTTAAAAAAATAAAAAATGATCTATTTCAAGAAATATATTGTCTAATCCTTGAAATTTGGGAGTCTGCTTATACACAAGTTTTGTTTTTTAACCTTTTTCTAGAGGCTGAACCTTGATAGTTAAGTTCATGCATGAAAACATGTAGTATAGGAGGTTCCCAACTTATGGGAGAGTTTTGTTCAAAATTTTCAATCAGTTCATATCTGTCATAATTTGGAATACAATTTTCCATAAGTACATTGTGATAAATGAAAGTTACAATCCCAACCACCAAAATATAGAATATTCAATATGCTTTTAAAAAGTAGTAACACACAATAATGTTGATTAAACATTATTTATTTTTTAAAAATAGAAAATTATATATTTAATGCTTACCAGAACTTTATTGTCAGTTCATATCTGTCATAATTTGGAATACAATTTTCCATAAGTGCATTGTGATAAATGAAAGTTACAATCCCTAACCACCAAAATATAGAATATTCAATATGCTTTTAAAAAGTAGTAACATACAATAATGTTGATTAACATTATTTATTTTTTAAAAATAGAAAATTATATATTTAATGCTTACCAGAACTTTATATAGGTAAAGCTACAGAAAACACAATGTAAAAACAAAAAAGGAATCCTTTTCATGTGTCCAAGTTTCTAGTGATAGCTGCATAATAAAGCAGTCATTTATTACTTTGAAGGTTCAAAGTTCAATTCCAGTTCTCACATATCCAGGTCATTTGACTACAACTTGGCTATCCAATCAATTGGCTGCCATTGCAAAATCATTGATAGCAGTCATCATAAGTATAGATTTTCATTGCAAATAATCACCATAATCATTGTTATAAATATGTATCATTGTAAGTCTGGAACCTCCTGTATATATCCAGGTCATTTGACTACAACTTGGCTATCCAATCAATTGGCTGCTATTGCAAAATCATTGATAGCAGCCATCATAAGTATAGATTATAAATAATCACCATAATCATTGTTATAAATATGTATCATTGTAAGTCTGGAACCTCCTGTAATTACATTACTTAATGTTTTTACTATCTGTTCAATGATAGATGTTATCATTTATTACTGATATTTGTTATAAGGTTATTTAAAATGATATATATCAAAAAAAGATGAAAATTTATAAAAACTAATCTATAACTAACAAATAAAATAAATAATAATTTTATATGCTATACAATTATTCCAAAAATATTTATATGTATTGTTAGGATTTCAAAACTTATGGTGGATCATTTCTTTATCATCTCAATGAAGGGCAGCCTTTGGTTTCTGTTGGATTTGTGGTTGGATTAGATTACGAAAATCCATACTTAAACCCATTTAAGGAATTCCAGCGTTTTAAATTGCATCCACATGTAAAAAAGATCTTTGAAAGTGGAAAAAGAATAGCCTATGGTGCAAGAGCATTAAATGAAGGTGGATTCCAGGCAGGTTGCTTAATTAAACTTTTATAATATCCTAATTTGATATAAACTTTAAATTAAGAAAAATATAATGCAAAAAAAAAAGTTATACATGCCTGTAACTTTTCATATTGTATCAGAAATTCTGAGGAAAAAAAAAACAGTATTTTGCTATTATATTCAGCTATTAAAGTAATAAAAATTATATTTGGATTCCAGTTGTTCTCTCCACATACACTTTTGTAATATTGTAAAGATTAAAAATTTTGTTGCTGAACTTTATGATTAATAATAATCTATGATGATTGAATATAAGAAACTTCAAGATATTGCATTTAAGTTATGCAGTAGTGACAGAAATATTTAAAATGAGCTTTATTCTTGAAGCTAATAATTATGCAAGTTTTAAAAAAATGAGTTTGCTGTTGAATTTTAAAAATATATGAGATTTATAGTAATTGATTACTAATTATGTATTATTATTAAAATTTATATTTTTAATATATTAAGATTTCTACTAAATATGTAGAAAAACCAACTTGCTTCATACAAAATATAAGTTCATACAGCCTATCAGCAAGTAATAAAATAATTTTAATATGGTATAACATTTTAGGTAATAGAATGGTACTGATGAGGGACCAGTACTAGGTCCGAAAACATTATACCATATTAAAATTATTTTATTACTTGCTGATAGGCTGTGTGAGCTTATATTAAGATTTATTTTTCATAATAATCAAAAAATATTGCATATTATATATTAATCAAAAATATATATATATTATATATTAAATATATATTAATCAAAAATA
>AYEL01078525.1:0-17371 GCA_000484575.1 Olivierus martensii
TTTTTTTTTTTAACAATATCAATTTCACTTTTCAAACTTTTTTCTGCATTTAAAGTTTGTGTATCTTCTGTTTTCTTTACAAAATCTGTAATCTAACCTGCTACAACCCACTAAACCAACTCCTTACAAAACAATCATTCCTTAACACATATCCAGAGACGGATCCAGAGAAGGCTGGGTCCCGACTTCTAGGACCTACAAAACCCCAACTTTACACATTTTGTAATGCAATTATAATTATGTACAAGTTTCCAATTGACAGTAAAACCTGATAGTATGCTTATATTCGCTATTTTCATTAACAATCAAAGCCCAAATACAATGACAAACAATTACCGTATGCCGAATACGAATATTACACTGGCACATGACGAAAAGTATGTAAGTATGTTCTTATATGTTGTATGTAAAGTAAGTATGTTCTTGTATGAAAAGAGTAAAAAATTACCTTAGAAATTCAATGTCAAAGGAAAGATTAAATAACATGGCTATTTTATATTGATATATACTGGGTGTTTTCGAGCACCCGTACCATGCTTTTTTCTGAGAAACGCAATGAGATAGGAAATAGGGGAAAAATTTTAATTACCAAAGTATACCTGAAGAATCGAATGGGCATAATAAAAATTTTGTGGGCCCATCGGAAATAGGGGCACAAGGAGTCAACTATGAAATCTCCAATGGAAACCAATGCTGATTTGGCACAAGAGGTCAACTATGAAATCTCCAATGGAAACCAATGCCGATTTTAACATAATTGGATAGAACTGTGAAAAACAAACAACTTTTGTTGGAAAGTTTTTTAATATTACTTACGGATTGTGAGATATCACAAAAAAAGATGCCGCCACATGTACTGAAAATATTTTAATATCACTTACGGATTGTGAGATATCACAAAAAAAAAGATGATTAATATCATTTACAGATTGTGAGATATCACAAAAAAAAGATGATGCCGCAGGTACTGCCAATGGGGCTATTCAAGCAGTAAGAAGAATAAAAATCAGACAGAGGGCATCTGTGTACATTGCCAAACATTATTGAAGCAGCAAATAGCAGTAATATGAAGATTCAAGGGGAATTCTGGTACTCTATAGTAGCACTCGAACCGCAGGTGTGACAAGTCTCGCCATCACAGTTCAGCATGGAGCCGTACTCAACAACAAGGGTTTCTGGACTTATATCAGCCCTTTATGAGTGCCATGGATGTATACAGATGCCCTGTGTCAGATTCTTCCTTTTATTATTGCTTGAATAGCCCCATCAGTGGTACATGCGGCGGCATAAATTCTGGTACTCTATAGTAGCACTCAAACCACAGGTGTGACAAGTCTCGCCATTACAGTTCAGCATGGAGCCATACTCAACAACAAGGGTTTCTGGACTTGTATCAGCCTTTTATGAGTGCCATGGATGTACACAGATGCCCTGTGCCAGATTCTTCCTTTTATTATTGCTTGAATAGCCCCATCAGTGGTACGTGCGGCGGCATCTTTTTTTTTGTGATATCTCACAATCCGTAAGTGATATTAAAAAACTTTCAAAACAAAAGTTGTTTGTTTTTCACAGTTTCTATCCAATTATACCAAAATCGGCATTGATTTCCATTGGAGATTTCATAGTTGACCCCTTGTGCCCCTACTTCCAACAGGTCCACAAAATTTTTATCATACCCATTCGATTCTTCAGGTATACTTAGGAAATAGGGGAAAAAATTTTGATTACCAATCTCATCGCTTTCCGAGAAAAAAGGGTAGTACGGGTGCTCAAAAACACCCGGTAGAGAGCGATTTACTTAAAAGTATTGATTGAGAAGAGATAATTGGCAAGTTTGCAAAACTAAAAGCTAGAAGGAAACGGGAAAAAATTTTGATTACCAATCTCATCGCTTTCCGAGAAAAAAGGGTAGTACAGGTGCTCAAAAACACCCTGTAGAGAGCGATTTGCTTAAAAGTAATATACATAAAAATAAGGAGATGTATATGTTTAAGAATAAATTATATATATATTATTGTTTTTCTTACTTTTAAGTAAGAATATTGTTTTATTCTTACTTAAAAGTATTGATTGAGAAGAGATAATTGGCAAGTTTGCAAAACTAAAAGCTAGAAAAAATTTATTTAAATATTTTCATATTTTAATTTCAAGTAAAATTCTGTACATTGCTGCAATGATGACATTATTATGTCAGGATTTATTGATGTTTCTGACCTCATCATCACAGTAATGATTATTAATAATTTAAAAATAAAGAAAAAAATTAAATTAAAATTGTAATTCTTCTCAGCTGCAATGATGACATTATGATGTCATGATTTATTGATGTTTTCTGACCTCATCATCACAGCAATGATTATTAATAATTTAAAAATAAAGAAAAAAATTAAATTAAAATTGTAATTCTTCTAAAAGACAAGCTCTACAAGTGGCAAAGTAAGCTAATAATGCTGTTCATCTAATGGGGATATTCAAATTATTTAACAACCGGTTTGCTTAAATATGATATTGGAGGGAAATTCCTATCTGGTCAAAGGGGCCCTTAAAATAATTGATTGTTTTATTAAATATTGTACCAGTTATTGGTTAATGCACTACTATGAAAGATGTACATGTAAACTGTACTAGCATATATTTAAGGGCACATTACAGGTTCAAGTTATTTGACAAATTTATTATAATCATTAAAAAAAGTCATTGAAATAAGTAAACATTCATAAATAAAATTTGTTTCATACTATTTTCCTTTTCTTTTTTAATTTTTATGCTACCCACATATAATGTAACTGATCATAACAACCAGTAGAAAAACAAAAAAATTAACAACCTGTTTGGCTAAACCAGTGCGAATTGGCTGAATAATACCACTGCTGCCATCTAACCAATCCATATTTGTTTTTGAAAGAGTTTTTTCAGTGATACTTCAAGGATCACTGTAGATCCATGAAAGGAGTTACATTCATTTATATGAGCAAATAATGTCTAATTGAGTTATATTTAAAATATTCCAATAGAACAACAAAATATTGCCATATTTCAAATTTATATACAGATGAAAAAATATATTAGAGTTAAACCAAATATTTCTAGCCAAAATAACCCCTAGTGTAATAATTCTGAATTAAACTTTTGATTTTAACAATTAATTTTCAAATCAAGGATTTATTTTGGCTTGATATATTTGGTTTAACTTTATGTTATTCCCCTAGTTAGTTTCTATTAAAATATATTAGAGATTTATACATCTGAAATGTGTAATCATTGTTTAACGAAATTAAATAGTTTTATATAGTTGCAAAATGATTGAAAAATGCAGTAAATACTGAATGAATACTAATACAATGGTGCCTCGCAATTTGACACTAATCTGTCACCAAAGTAATGTCAGATTGAGAAACTATCGAATTGTGGGACAATATTTCCCATATAAGACTATCTAATCCGTCGCCGAACTAATGTCGAATTGAGAAACTGTCGAATTGCGGGACAATATTTCCTATATTGTCGACTTGCGGGACAATATTTCCCATATAAGATTATGTAAAATAGATTAATTCGTTGTTGGACCCCCATCTCACTCCCCTAACTAGTGAGTGAGAGAGATACAATATATTATTTAACTGTCGAATTGCAGGCATTTCCCATATAAGAAGACTATGTAAAATAGATTAATTCGTTATCGGTCCTCATCTCACTCTCCTAACGGATGAGGGGAGAGGGATACACTATATTATATCCCACTCCCCTAATGAGTGAGATGAAAGAGATACACTATATTATTTACTCCTACTCCCCTAAGGGGTGAGGTGAGAGAGATACACTATATTATTTACTTTATTATATGTTTTACTATTTTATAGTACACTAAATTACAAAATACACTATTTTATACACAACACACAATTTATCAGCCCTTGGATGTTGGAATGAAGTCTTCCTGCAGACACCCTGGCACCCATAATCTTCTCTCTCTGTTGCAAAACGTTGCCACAGTTGTCCTAGGAAATGTCATACTCGAGTTACATTTGCAAAATGTTGCCACAGTTGTCCTAGGAACATCATACTCGAGTTACATTGAATTGTTCTACCTTTCTGCACTTTATCTAGCAAAATGTTGCCACAGTTGTCCTAGGAACATCATACTCGAGTTACATTTAACTGTTCTACCTTTCTGCACTTTATCTACAATTTGTTTCTTTGTCTCTTTGCTCAACAAGTGTTCTTCTTTTCAGAATTATTCTTCTTGTCAGTTCCCTTTGAACCCATCTTTACATTTCACTCAAAAAAAATAATATTAATTACAAATTTTTTACTTTCTGAAAAATGTAGAATTGAAAATAAACACAAATAACATGGGCAAACTCAAAGTAGCCCAAAAAGAACTGACAATAACAAATGACATCACACAATTCCATACATGTGCATGTACCAACCTGCAAACTCAAATGTCGAATTGTGGGACATTGAATTGCGAGGCACCACTGTATTATTGGTATATGCCAAATGCTGGATATTGGTAATTATTGGTTTATGCCAAGTGCTGGATATCTGGTAAAAATTGAAGTGAATTTTTTCTTAACCTCTTCCAACCTGAGAAAAGTTTTGTAATGCATACTACAATTTTTACTGTTACTCATCTTGTTAGAGTTCTAAAAATGCAAAAAACATTTTTTCTTTCAATTTCTGTTTCTTGCTGTTTCACCACAAAATGGCAGAAGAGTTGAAAAATATTGAACAGACTAAGCATAAAAAATTAAAATATGCATATTCCCTATAGGGATCTCCAGGACCAAGGAGATTAATCAATGGCACACAGAGTAAATTTCATGTATATCTGATATAATCAGTGAAAAAATAATCAAGAAAATCTTTGATTTAAGCAAACTATAGTGGATAATTTATCAATGATGAAATAGTTCTTCATCAAAGCAAATATTATTTTTGTAAAACAGTGACATATATTTATGCAGTTTATTAAATCGAAAACATAAATCGAAGGTTTGTAATATTTTAGGGATATTTGTAGCTTTAGTGTGCGAAATGTTGTTTAATATTACTATTAATATACAGTAGTAATTTTAAATTTATTATTAAATATTTGATCAGCTAAAAATTCTTAATATATTTTCATATAATTTTACAGAATATTTAAAATTATTTTACAGGTATTGAACCTACTCTTTATGAGGAACGTCTTAGAAATAGTTGGGTTTATAAAGAATTAAAATCTGTTAGAAATATTAGGCCATCTTTTCATAATCCTCTAGGATTTTATGGTGGGCTTTTATATACAGGAATATTTTATATTCTGGGAAGAGGAAAAGAACCTTGGACTTTAAGCCATAAAGGTAATTTTATTCACTTATTTTAATTTCATATTTGATTCAATTTGATAAGTATAATATAATAAGATTTAATATATAATTTTTATTTTAATTCAGAATTGTCCAATCACAAATATAAGATTAGATCATATCAGTATATTTCCGCTCATTTATATGAGCAGGTAATTTCTAGTTTTAATATAAAAAAATTGACGAAACTGGGCCCCAAGGTCCAGGGCCCGTTGGGGGTGGGCCCCCACCCGACGGGGACCTCTTGATCCCGTCCTACCCCACAGGGACCCTGGTGCCGTGGGGAGACGAAACTGGGTGCAGCCCACCGAAGAGATGAAACTGGGCCCCAAGATCCAGGGCCCGTTGGGGGTGGGCCCCCACCCGACGGGGACCTCTTGATCCCTGGGTGGTGCAGCCCCACCCATGGGGCTCACTGGGGAGATGAAACCCAATGGGTCCCACAGGCCTGAGGCCCATTGAGGGTGGGGCCCTGCGGGCCCACCCGTGGAGTGGGGCCATCGGGGGCACGGCACCCATGGGGTGCAGCCTCCACGGGCTCCCGTGCAATTACTACACATTTGAAGTAATGCTTAATAAAATATATAGTAAATAAATTTACAAGATAAGCTATTATTACACAATATGCTGTTATATAAAGTATTATAAGATTAGATCATATCAGTATATTTCCGTTCATTTATATGAGCAGGTAATTTCTAGTTTTAATATAAAAAAATTTCCCAATCATTTAATTAAAAAAAGTAAATTATTATTTCGAATAAACTGTATAATAAATATTTGTAATATATTGTATTCAATTGAAATGAAATACTACATATTACTAAAACTTAAATTAATAACTATAAAGGATTCGACAATGATGATCCATTTTTAGAATGCAACGATTACAAACACTACAATGATGAGTGCGAGGAGGTTTAGGTGAAATACATCTTTTACATATTGATACAGCTTCAGGCACCAAGGCTCCCTATAACAGCATAAAAGCTTTTACTAAAATTCATTTATTTTTCAATAAATATTAAATATATCAACTCACCTCAGGTGGAAAACCTGGTAAAGTAATAAAAGCCATGTAGTAATGGAAGACTACATTAATAAGAAGCCAATTTCCTACTATTAATAGCAGAAAAGTAAATGGTATACTTGTTTGCCACCAAAATGACAAACCAATTGTATATGCAATGATGATTATGGAAAGAGTTAAAATGATAACTCCAGCAACGAATATCTAGAAATGTATAAATATATAAAATATTTTAAATTAATACTACATTATATAATAATTATATTTGAATTATTTATTATCATATTTTTTAAATATTTAGAAATGGACAAATACACAAAATAACACTATATAGTGGATCCTTGTTTAACTTTACCTCATTTAATGTCAATTCACTATTGGGTCAGTAGCAAAAGTTAAATTAATTAATTAAAAATTTGAAGGCAACAAAACAGAATAAAACCTCTTTTCCTGCATTTCCCTTCATAATAAAGAGAAAATGAAATGGAAAACTATAATTATAGAAAACATAATTACAAAAAAATCACATTTTATATGTGCATTAACTGAAGTACATATTATTATCTGTGAACAATATATTAAATTAAACTATATGGATTACAGAACATTTGACTGGAGTAACTGGCTGCAAACACTTTGGCTTTCCATTCAGAGAACCCAGGATCAAATATGGAATCCGCTCTTTGGAAAAGTTTTATGCTACGTCAATAGTTTTTAGTTTCAAGTAATATCATTTCAGTTAATGTCATGATTTTCAGGAACCTATCCCTTAAATTAAACAAGGATTCACTTCAAAATAAATAATTCAAAAATTATTATTATATAATCATATTGCCAAAAGAATAAAATAAGTTTGCACATATGGTTATGGTTTAAATGCTTATTGTTTAATTCTACTGTTGATATATCTTCAATTATATAACATTTAAAAATTCTTATTAGTTATTTAATATATGTTTTCATTTCAAACATTTTTTTTATATATTCATAATTATCCTTGAATTTTATTAATCTGAAAATGAAAAATATTTCATAATTGATATTGACAAAAAAGTAAGAATTAAACATAAAATTTTTAAGATCTATTTTTTTCTTTCTTATTTTTATGTTTATTATAGATATTATATTTATTTATGGGTAAATTATTTTTTATTGCTGAAAAATTTAATTATTAGGAAAAGAAATAAAGACTGAAAATCATTTGTCATGCTGCTAAACTTGCTTGAAAAGGCTGAACTCACACATACCACAGCAGAACCACATCACAACCACAAAACTGTGGACAGTTGTGAATTATAATTATATTAATATAGAAACACATAATCTAACTCACAGAGACCACACATTGCGATAGCAATTGAAACTGACTTCAGTTAGTGGTCCGTCTGAGTTAGATTATGTGTTTCTATATTAATATAATTATAATTAATGACCGTCCACAAACCGATCACAGTTTTGTGATTGTAGTGTGGTTCTTCTGTGATATGTGTGAGTTCATCCAAATAATATAAATATGATATCATCACGGATCACTGATCAAAATTAAATCTCAAAATAAAGAATATTTTCCTTTCAACAAATTATTAAAATAAATTGAAATAATGAGACTTATGACACAAATGTTACATTGGTTGTAGGAAACTAGGAATGAATCTGACTTTTTATTACTTTCTTGAGCTATAGATATTGTTAGATATGGTTCATTTCCAATTTTTTTCTGAAATATTAAATATTTATTTATTGAACTTGGTGCAAATGTTTTATTTTTAAACTGAATTTCTTTATGGCAAGTCATTTTGCAAAGTCATAATAATCAAAACTATCAATAATTATCTATTAAACAACAGTTTTATGACTACAGTTCTAGCAGTCTTCCTGGCCATATCTTTTAACTTCTGGAAAATAACTTCCAAAATTAAACTAATAAATCTAACATTATATAACAAAACAAACAACAGGACTTCACAATTGTTAAAACTAAATAACAAAAAGACATTAGTGCATTTATAACTAGTAAACTGAATAAATCCAAAAACAATTAAAGTAAATTAATAAAAAATAATATATTTAATCTAAAACATTTATTAAATCCCAAGTGTCAACAAATAGCTCTATTGAAATAATAATAATACAACAAAACAAATTAGTATCAAAATCTTGTTCAATGATCAATCCAAAATAATAACAACTTTATTAATCAGAAATAAAATAATTTTAAATACACTCATCCCTCAATTTACACGGTAGATATATTCCTGGAAAAATCATGCAAACCGAAACCGTGTAAAACGAGATGAGAATTCATACAAAATAGAAGGATATGTACAATTAAACTGTAAACCGTGGAAATCGATCTAAAGAAGATTGAGAAAAGTCGATGATATGTTCTTTATAACTGTGTAAAATGAGATAAGGATTAAAGGAAACTCCAATTTTTCAGGAGGATCCGGGCCCGGCCCGTTGAACGCTATCCTTCAACCAGCCGGTTGACACCATCATGGGTTCTATAAGTGATCGCCGCCAGATAAAGAATATCCGTCGTCCGATATGGCGGCTTAACCTAATTTAACCTGAAACTGATGGACATCCACTTCTATGCTCATCTCGCACTCTTTAAGAACGGAAAAAATCTTCTGCCCAATGCTTCTTCATCGTTTTCGCCTTGAATCCTTTCAAACACATTCTGACCGCTTTTGCCTAACTTCACACAAAATTCAATCATATTATTAATCTTTTTTTTTAATATTTGAATGAAAATTATTTAAGAAAACTAATAAGTACAGTCAAACTCCACTGTGCGTAGTTATGCGACCGTAATACATGCTTTACTTGAGTATTTTCAACTTAATCATAGATATTTTTATTTATTTAACTATATGTAATACTCTATTGGCGTAGCACGCGTGGTCACGTGATCGCTCATACAAGATCGCTCGGTTTCCGAATGCGCCCAACGATTTGGAATTGGATGACGACGTAATAGAACGAAGAGTTTTCGTCTGACGTTGTTATGCTAATAGTTATTTGTTTTTTATATTATATTATTTCAAGTTATTCGATTGAAAGTATTTAAAAATATATATTCGACAATGGAACGTCCGTTATTCGACATTATTATGCATTATTAATGTTTAGTTTGCCGATTCTGTCACATTTGACGTCGTGACGTAATTTTTCACGCCGACGCGGTATAGTGGCAATTTATTTTTGTTCTCGACTGTACATGTATTGAAATGGACCAGGTTTTATCTAACCCATGGGGCAAAACTGGGTATTTGCACTTTAAAAATATCTACCTAAGGAATAAACACGTTTTTGACATAAAAACCGATAGAACCACTCGTAGCTTAACAACATAATTTTGAAAATTTTTCTATTCAAATATAAAAATATGTGAATTCAGAGGCAAAGGGGGTGCCCCGGTTGTGCACCATTTTTCTGTATATTCAGCGATATTTATCAAACTTACGAAAATCATTTGAGAATTATACATATTCGCCGGTAAAAGTGAGAAATTCTGGCATATTTATCAAAAATTACCAACTTCATTTCGGAATTATGTAAAATCGCCGGTAAAAACGTGAAGTTTAGTGAAATTTATCAAACTTAAAAAGATGATTGGTGATTATGCATAATCGCCAATTAATAACTTTTACTGTAACATATGCATATATCGATAATCAATACCACCAGTGATTTTTAAATATGATGGTTTTACATTGATAAATATGTTTTATTAATCTTTTTTTTAATATTTGAATGAAAATTATTTAAGAAAACTAATAAGTACAGTCAAACTCCGATAAGACGCCCCCCATTAAGCCGCCATCGTCGCTCACCGCCAAGAAATTTGGCAGAACGGATCTTCCCAATGTTAATGGAATAGGTATTCTCCGATAAGACGCCATCCGCCATCCGCCAATAGAAACGTCTAAACAAACATTCCTTTAGGTATTGTATTTGTCCTCGTTAATCCGCCAGGAGCATGTAAGATGACACACATCCCGAAGTTCATCAGTACCGTATATACAGTATTAAAAGCTCTCTGGATTCATTTGTAACCAACGGGTGGGAGATATGGAGTTAAACGGTTAATCATGTGTCTCTAAACTTATTCACATCTAGGTTTTAGAAAATTTCAGATAGTAAGAACCAGATCGTTTCCATAGCGACAACTTACGTAACGAAATTCTTGTTAATGTTTCAGCATGCCACATCGGTCGCGAAAATCTCTTCTGTTATTTTGAACGCGCCAGCCATTCGTTGCTGTAGGTGAAATCCGTTATGTCCATTTGCTTTCCAAAAACTTTCTCAGTGTTTTCTATGTAGTACATATATAGCACACATACTATACTGTAATGCCAGCTTATCCCAAATGTTTGGGATAAAATGGCTTTTACCCCGGCCACCCATCATGGCAACAATCCGTCGATCGCTGCTAGAGTGGACGGGAACCAATTGTGGTATATGCTGGCTTTTACCCCGGACACCCATCATGGCAACGATCTGTCGATCGCCGCTAAGGTGGACGGGAACCCAATTGTGGGATAAGCTGGCTTTTACCCCGGCCACCCATCATCGCAACGATCCGTCGATCGCCGCTAGTGTGGACGGGAACCCAATTGTGGGATATGCTGGCTTTTACCCCGGCCACCCATCATGGCAACGATCAGTCGATCGCCACTAGGGTGGTCGGGAACCCATATTTGGGATAAGCTGGCTTTTATCCCGGCCACCCATCATGGCAACAATCCGTCGATCACTGCTAGAGTGGACGGGAACCAATTATGGGATAAGCTGGCTTTTACCCCGGCCACCCATCATGGCAACGATCCGTCGATCGCCGCTAGGGTGGTCGGGAACCCAATTGTGGGATAAGCTGGCTTTTACCCCTACCACCCATCATGGCAACGAACCGTCGATCGCCGCTAGAGTGGACGGGAACCCAATTGTGGGATAAGCTGGCTTTTACCCCACTGCAAAACAATCAAAATAAATTTTCAGTTTTTCATTTAAAAATGGTGTAAAAGCAAAACAGTGTAAATTGAGTACCGTGCAAATCGAGGGATAGGTGTAATATTTTATTCTATTATCTTTACACTCCAATACAAAAAAGCAACAATTGTCAATATCATAAGGATAAAACTGAAAATTATTAATATAATATATCATTCTAGACTACATCTCAATACCTTAAAGATCTTTACCAGCTACCATAAGTCAAGATTGTCCCAGGAGCTGGAACATTTAGGGCATGATGACATAATCTGTGTTATGTATCTGAAATTCCTGAGCAATGCCAGGTACTCTCATTAGTAATATATATTATTATTATGTATGCAGGGCTGGATTTACCAATAGGCCAAGTCCTAGGAGCCCCAAAACTATCAATCAGTTTTCAACTTTAATAAACTTTTAATAAGAAAAAATGGGTTTTTATTAAAGTGTTAGATAAAAAATTAAAATTTTAAAGGTTCTTTATAAATTATCAGAAGCCTTTAAAATTAGATATAGCTGATTTGAATTTTTAGGGACCCCAAAGCCTTGCTCGTCCTAGGGCCCCCAAAAATGCATGTATGTATGTATTGTTCTCCTTTGTAGATTTACAATAATTTTAACAGAAAATGCACTTGACAAATGCAAATGACAAACATATAGCACTAGCTACATGTTTGCATAGTTTTAACATAGTATAACATATTATTTTCATATTTACACATGCTTGGATTATTATTATTATTGACACTAATATAACATTTTATACTGAACTCTTAATATACTGTATATGTATTCAAAATGTTCCTTGTAGTTATATGAGTAAATTCAAATATAATTTGTATTAGCAATGTAGTATCTAATAATCTATAGATTCAATATAATAGTATAACATAGTCAATTGTCTTTTTAATGTTCCATTTCTATATAGAGCAATATATTATACTATAAATATGTACTAACTATTAATAACCTTAAATTTAATGGAAAATAAAATAAAAATATTATATAATGCAAAATTTGAATCGAAATCCACATATCTGGATATTTATAAAATTTTAAATATTAATATAATATAATATATATACATATATATATATATATATATATAAAATAATAATAAATGATACTTACTGGTCCCATTGCTTTTGTGAAATGATCAACAAACCAAAACATTGGCTCCATACACGTATCACCAACATAAAATTTATCAGCAAATTCATTATAACATAAAGTACAAAAAGTTAGTTTTATTAAATATCCAAAGAATTTCAATCTCTCCCATAAACGTTTTATACATGAATGCACAGTCCAATGTATCTGAACCATTTCTTTGGGATATCTCTTCATAAATACATCAGAAAATATAAATATACTTGTAAATAACTATGATAGCAGCAGGATAAATTCAGTTAAATAGAAAATGTTATTTAAAGACAGACATCCAAAATAACTGAAAAAAATTATTTTTGAAATTAGAATAATAATATATTTAATTAGAAATAATAAAATATTATTAATAAAATATATTAAAGATACTTTAGATTTTAAATACTTTTATCTAAAAACCTAATAATAAAATTGTATTACTAAGTATAGTGGACTGGCATTTTATGAACCTCCAATTCATGAATTATTTAGTTGGTCCCGAAAAAGCCCTAATGTTAAGTAATGCCATTCCCATTTATGAACTTTTTTGGGGGTCCATAAGAGTTTGTAAGATCAAGAGTTCACTATTACAACAAAAACAAAATTAATTATCAAAAGATTTTAACTTTTGCCAAATTTCTTATTAAAATCCATGGGAAAGAAATACAGCTTATTTAAATGATTGTACATTTTCAAACTTATAAATATTCCAAACTAATTAAATTCCAAAGTTTTATGCTTTTATTAGAGCAGAGAAGTTTGTCTTTGAATTTTTTTCCATTCCAAAATCTGACAGTTAGTTTTGACAGTAAATTTAAAATCTAATAAATTCTTAACTTTTTACATATGATATATACTTGTGTATAAGCCATGAAATTTTTTCAAAAAATTTTTTAAAGAAAAAAACTTGGTAAATTTCCATTGCGTGTTTTGTTTTTGAATTTTTATCATTTAAATGTTATCATTTTTTTGAGATTTGGAAATAATAAAAAATTTTAATATTTCTTTGATATTTTTTACCAAATAATTACATTGAAGAGAAACACAACTGGAGCACTATAATCATATATTGCTCTTCATCCAGCTTTTGTTCATGTTACATCATAAGATTTCAATGCTGTAAGTCTGATATTTTGCCAAAATGGTCTTATTTATTCCAACAGTGAACTGGATTTGGAAAATTTTTTAAATTATAAAAGAAATTATCAATTTATTTCAATAAGTATCATTTTATTCTAATACTTGAATGTTGCAGATCGGCTTATAAGTGAATTTCACATTTTTACCAATTTTCAAACTCTGAGTCAACTTATACACAGATTCATTAATAAATAAAAATATATAGTAATTTGGGACACTGAATAATAATTTTAATAGATTCATAATTCCTCAAATTATTTTATTAAAATATTGATTGTTCATTACAGTTATTGTATGTTAATTGATATAACTAAATTATATCCCATGCTGTAACTGTATTGTAGAATAAAATGTTCATTATAATATGTATTTTAAAATGATTTACAAGGAAGTAATGGAATAATTATTTTCTATAAATCCAAGAACTTAATACTGATTTTTTTTTTGTTGTAAGCAATTAGTTACTTATAAAAATTAACAATTATTATTACATTTATTACATTACAGATATAAGATTCATCAATTCTAATTTCTAATTAATTAAGATTATAAAAAGATAACTATAGAAAATTTAGAATTAATAAGCAAAATTTTATAAAGATGATTTTAAAAATATATACAAATCAGAATTTTTAATTGATAATGTCAAATTGAACTAAGAATTTGCATAACTCAGGCAGTTTCTGTAATTAATTTTGATAAATAATGATGTAAAATATACATCATTAATTTAAAAAATATAAAAAAAGTGCATTGAAAATATGGATGATCTAACAATATTGTATTAAATTAAAAAAATCAAATTTTTTACTATTAACTTCATTTTACTTTTTAATAATTTCTTTTTTCCAATGTCAAGTAGAAAGAACATCTGATAGAAAATGTTTTTTCTCTAGCTAAGCTGTTCCACAGGTAAGGTAAATTTTCATCCAAATTATTATACCTTCACACATTTATATATAATGTATGAAGTTTTATTTTAAGGAAGTGATTATACAGTACATATAATCATCTGTTAATAACCATATAGTATACAGTATCAACGCATATACATTGTCATTATATAGTACAATATATATCGCCAATCTATATTCTGTAATATATAAATACCGATTTATTGTCATGAGATGAACCCATTGAATCAATTTCCAAATATTTTTGAATTAGCATTTTTTAAATTACCAAGAAAATTACGAAATCTTACTGTAAATACTTCACGACATTAACCCGGTGTACCACATTGCTTTCACCTGTTAAATCACGTGATCCGATGTCAATATGACATTTCTCGATGGTCACATTTTAAGTTTTTTCTAACCAGTAAGGTAAAATTAAAGAAAGAAAAGTTTAGATCAGAGAGTTAATTTAATTCTATTAGATTAAAAAAGATAGAAACACTAATAAATCGGTTACCCTTACATTTCATTAGAAAATAAATAGCATTTGTTAACATGATGGAAATAAAAAGAACCCAATAATGGATATTCTTATTATGAACTTTTTACGCCACTTATAATTTTTGTCCGATTACAAAATAGTCAGATGATTTTAGATCATATCTTTATGTGGTTTAACGTTGCTTTCCACCCGATGCATAGTATATTAACAGTGGGGTAATCGGCCGGATTGGCCGCATGGAAACGCTTCGGTTTTCCATTCTGGAGGACCGGGGTTCGAGCCCCGCCACTTAGTATTCTTCTAAATGGAAAGTGGCGTCTTCTGTTTACCAAAAAAATAACAATTAATGCTAAAATGATTAGGTTTCCTTATCCACGCTTGAATTTTGAAAATGATATTTGAATTATCATTAAAATTCTCAAAACCATTCACTCAGTGGAGAATATTGATTCCAAATTATTTATTTGAATAAATATATCTTCATATACTTAAAAATATTGCAATAATTTTTATTTGTTACTGAATTAAAATTATATTGACGAACATTTTGAAACTTTATTACTATTTTTAACACCTAAATTAATAACTATTAATTTAATAGACGCAGATCGTCCTCGGCATCCTATTCGGCGGTTCTCACCTTGCTTTTTTTGGTCAAGAGATGACGCCACATTCCATTCTCTAAGAATATTATGTGACGGGGAAAACAAGCCTTTCCACAGGTGCCTACTCCTGCGGAAGGGCCAGCCAGATTGTGGAGAACGAGGATCAACGGGCCAGACCCGGACCCCATCATAAATATTTTCAAGGGGTATGACCGGAGATTCGAACCCGGCCTCAAGAGTGGAAAGCGTTTCCATGCGGCCAATCCGGCCGACAAAACACAATAAATCCTGCAGATTCTGGACGACAGGAATCGATGGGCCGGGCCCGACCCCACGATAAACATTTTCAAGACTCGAACCCGGGTCATTCAGAGTGGAAAGCCAAAACCTTTCCCCTCACATTTCTCTGATGGGTACTTAAACTTCATTGGGCAGGATCCGGGACTCGAACCTGGCGAAGGCGGTAAACAAGATGAGCGGCTGGTTTGGCTACTCACCTTACTTATCGCCTTCCGCCAGCCCTGGCTGCTAGCTATGACAATGCATTTGCACACCAGCCTGTAGTCACTTTTCTGCATAAATACAGCTATCTCCCGATCTGGAATCTTTAGACTTCTTGTTTCGAAATATGAAAATATATTTAGGGGAAGTAATTTCTTCGATGATGAAGTCATTATTGCTGTGGAGAGCTAGTTTGCCTCCAAATCAGCCGACTTCTACAAAGATGAGATTAAACAAATGTTCTACAGAAGTGAGAAGTGTGTGGTCCTAAGAGGAGGATATGTAGAGAAGGAAGAGTTGGAGAACCAAATTTCAAATCTCTAACATATTCGCGTCATAACGAGAGTAAGACCTTTTCGATTTCTCTCGTATTTATCATAGGGTCTGGGTCTGGCCCATCGATTACTATCTTCCACAATCTGGCTGACCCCTCCCAGAGGTGGACACCCTGTGGAAGAACTTGTTTCGCCCCTCCAATTAATACTCTTACTGAGTGGAAAATGGCGTCATATGTTGGCACCGTCCTCCACAATCTGGCTGACCCCTCCCAGAGGTGGACACCCTGTGGAAGAACTTGTTTCGCCCCTCCAATTAATACTCTTACTGAGTGGAAAATGGCGTCATATGTTGGCACCGTCCTCCACAATCCGGCTGACCCCTCCGCAGGGGTGAGCAGCCTGTGGAAGGGCTTGTTTCGCCCCGCCACTTAGTATTCTCCCTGAATGGAAAGTGGCGTCATCTGTTATAACAAAAAAAAAAAGTGGTATGACTATTTTATACCTGTAACAGACTAGACCGCTTACTTTAAGGTCGAAATTAACGGAATAATGCTTTTCAGACACGAAATATTAAATTACGTTAAGAGTTAAAGTACTTTAAGTTAACAAATGTCTTTTAACGTACTTTAGAGGCATAAAGTATCTTTAGTATTCAATAGCTAAAATGGCGGTGCGCAGACAAGAAAAATTTTCGGTTCAAGACTTTTAGGTTCTGCGCATTTAATGCTATGAATAATAAAAAGCTCTTATTTTATTAATTTCTTTCGTGTTTTAAGTCAGATAGATTATACGAATCTTAAGAAAAGTAATGATTTATAATTTTAATGTTTTTCTTCTTAATTAACTCTTTTTTTCTGTCGTAGTTTAGACAAAATAGTAGAAGCATGTTGTAAACGTAGGAGAAACTTAGAAATACTATTT